>JARACY010000145.1:0-135731 GCA_029255725.1 Scrobipalpa atriplicella
TGCTAAGTTAATACATTCTCTTTTCTCTAATTCCAGGCAAACTGGATCTGCCTGAGCATGGTGATCTACATGATGTGCCATCATTCAACGGTCTCTATCAAGGCTAAAGAAAACTCCAAACTATACAAGATCCGGTAAGTAGACTACACAGAGATGGACGTTTAGTTAATTTTTGATTATTATTTTCATTTGTTATTATTTACTCAAAAGACAACCTTTTTCATCCTTTCAGACAAAGAAGGTTCGTAAGTTTTATTTTAAAACGTTAGAGTTATAAAAAATTTCCTTCCCAGCCAAGTACAGTAAAAATTTTCGGATTCTATATAATCTGAATGCACAAAACTAGATAGCTACCTATACATAGGCTCGTATTTATAAAGCTATCTCAAGATTGAGAGCAATATTGAGTGCGGATTTGACAGGTAATTTTATACTGGAATGACATTTCTGATACGAACTCAAACTCGCTGTCACTCTTGAGAGCTGATTATAAATACGGGCCTTAGCAACACAGTGGGTAGATGTAGGTTGAAATGAATAGATAGAATAGATAACTTGGTGAGTAGGCAGAGTTGCTCAAGACAAGAGATATATAACTTTTCCATAGATTAACAGCGCAGAAAATAAAACTTTATCTAATTCCCTCTTTTCCTCTATTTCCAGGGTATGGCTGAACAGCTCATTAGTCCTGGCGTTCCTCCTGGGTCTAACCTGGACGTTCGGTCTTCTCTACCTGAACGAGCAGACGGTGGGCGTGGCGTACGCATTCACTATACTCAACTCTCTGCAAGGACTGTTCATATTCATCTTCCATTGCCTGCAGAATGAGATTGTAAGTACTTCAATAATCTTAATCTTCTGTCGAGTAGATTTTGGAGTCCACGAACGACCCAATACATCCTGTTGTCAGAGTTTTTAAACTGACTAATATCACAGGTTATGGTAAGTGTAACGAACACTATCAGATGAAGACAGTGACTTACGGATTAACATGCTCTCCATTCCTGGCGTTTATCCGTTCGGTTTTATCTGTGATTTCTACCAATAATAACCACTAACTTTTCCATCTTTACAGTTCCAAAAGGAATGCGCCCGACTAGGCCGCCGTCACCCCTGGCTATCTTGCTGTCTCCATTTCACCCCCACATCCTCCCAACCGCTACCACACAACAATGCGGCCACGGCCAGCTGTTCCAACCACGTGGACACAAGACAGGGCTCCACTAAGGGCAGGAGGTACCATCAGAGTGTGGCTGCGGATAGCGAGGATGTGGTGGACCCGAGGGATGTCACGGTAAGATGTTTGGAATATTTATTTTAGGATAAAGTTTAAAACATAAGTTTACACTGCGTAAACATTACAGTAAAATGTTTCAGAAAAAATTTGGGTTCTTTGGAATTCGGTTGGACAAGGCATGACGCCTTGGAAAATAAAACTTAGGCTCGTATTTATAATGCGCTCTCAAGATTGAGAGCAATATTAAGTATGGATTTGACAGGTTGTTTTGTACTGAAATGACATTTCTGATACGAACTTAAACTCGCTGTCACTTTTGAGAGCTGATTATAAATACGGGCCTTAGAAAACAGGGACCGTGAAACTTTCAAATTTTAGGCATTTAAGTATGAAAATGCTGCAATTCTTGATGAAGATAACAATACTTTACCGGCTAGGATTTCAGAAACAACATTTCGTTTGGGAATTTCACTGCATGACCATTGGTGATGGGATATTCATATTTATTATTATTATTACATGAAGATTATTTTCTGTTTCGGTTAGAATAAGTCTTTTCTAATTTATGTAATTTTAAAATACATTTAAATGAAAGTAACTAAAATCCCGTATTGTATTGTAACAGAGCACAGCAAGCACATCGGTATCGGCGTCGACAACGAACAATCTGGTCATTAACAACCTCAACGTTGTAGTTAACAACAACAATCACAATAACAACAACGTTATTAACAACGCCGCTGTCGCCTCCTTAGCAGCGGCCGCGGCTGCCCATAGCTACCATTCCCATAGGAACAGGCGAAATTCCCCAGAAAATTCCTCTTTCGGTCCCCAAAATTTTGGACCTACCCTCAATGCGACAGCGGCTAGTTTCCCTCATAATATACCAGAAAGAGACGCAGCACCAATGTCTCATCTAAGGAATCCTATCAATACCGGAAGCGGAAGATACCCCCAAGGATATCGGCAGAATGTCCAGCAAGGTTCGTATGCGTTATCGAGATAGGATTTTCGAAATCAAAATTTTAAGTCAACTTTTCCGAAAAAATTTGAACCACCAAACCACTGTGGCTTTTGTGACTAATTGGTTGAAAGACAGCTCAATGTTTTATGTGTAAAAACTTTTTTAATATTTTTGTGTGTTCTTGGACCTTGTAAATAATTTGTAACTAACATGTACATTTCTGGGTTAAATTTCCAAAATGGACGGAACACTTTGCGTAAAAAACGCTCATCTTCTGAAATTTAACCCAGACGTGTTCATAGTTAGTTCCACAAATCCTATTTTATTTGGTCCAAGAACACAAAAATCTTAAAAAGCTTTTTACAATAAAACTTGAGCTGTCTTTCCACTAATTAGTAAAAAGCACAGTGGTGTGGTGTTAATAGGAAGTTGACTTAAATTTGATTCCGAAAATGGTATCAAGCTGTATCTAACGCTTAATAGAATGAGACCCTTGATCCGTTTAGTCAGTTGAAATTGTCAAAAAAATCCTATCTCTTTTGCGTATACGATCACTTCTTTGCCTGTCAAAATTCAAAATTATCATTACCAACTTTACAGAGAGTGTTCGATTCGACGCCAATACCTATGCATTTACTTCTGTCTAGTATATGTATGTACGTATTTATAAGTAAGTATGTATTTTTCTAACTATATAAACAGAGCTACAACTTACAACAGCCCGAGGCGAGATGGAACGTGCGACCGACGGCTCCAATATACGTACCTTCCGAAGAAGCGAGACGAGTTCCAACACCGCAAAATATTCCGCATAGCGCGTCCCATACACAAAGCATCGCATCAATGCATAGCTACAGAAACAATATCGACGTTAACGATTACCAGAACCTTCGGTCGCGGTCGCCATCTTGCTTTTCGAACAAGATGGCCGCTTCAATTGGCGCCAACGATTGGGCTGTCATGGCGAACGCGGGGGTTTGGAAGGTGAGGGGAGGGCTGTACGCTTGGCTGTGACAATTTTGGTAGTTTTCATCATTCCGGCTTTAGTAAGATCTCTAAATGCTATTTTGGTTGCCCATTCAATGCCGTAGGTAACTGTCTTAAGTCTGTAAACTTACCGACCAATCATGTTTTTGTAAGTTTATGTAGACGACGCGACGTGTAAATTGGTCGTTACCTACATTTTTTTTTCAGATTAAGATTATTCAGGTAAGATTTCATATTTTAATGCCTAATTTAATCTACTAGATTTCAGATCTACATCCAGAGTAAGAATTGCCTAAGATATTTTGTTATTCAACAGGTTGTTGTTATTTTTTTATTTCATTTAGATAATATTAATGAAATAAGGCGATTTGCTTGCAGATTCTTCAGTATTTTTTATGGTATTTTTAAGTTTTTTCTTTAATAATTTTATGATACCACGGAGATCTTACTAAAGTATGTCATCAACTCATAACTGCATGAGACCTAACCATAGTGTGATGCATGCCCCTATCCAAACTTCGCTGTACATACAATCTTTAGCCCTTCCCAGCCCTTCTCACTCCCATAGCATACTCACTGAGTTGCAGTTAATAGCACGGCACGAATCATCATGTTTTTTACTTATAAAAGTTTGATAATGCAATTCAGATGAGATTATGTAGGTGAATAGATTAGGGGTCATATTTTTTCTTATAGGTTTATTAGAAGACATAGTTTTGCTGATGATAGGCTGTAAATGAGCTAACCTAGATAAATAACACTACTACATTTTAATAAGCTAAATATTTTAAAGGTGCGTTTTATTTATAAAAAGCAGCCACATTCCCCAGGAATTTCATTTTATTTTTTGGGTATTAATTTAATTATTTAATTGATACCTACTGTACGTCACATTTTGAGTAGGAAATAGAAAAAAAAACTGAGCAATTTCGTTCTGTTTCATATTGAGTTTCACGAATAGGTAGATCCAATAAGAATACACACCCTTAAAATATTTAAACTTAATATTAAATGTCATTACATGGCTCGAACTACATGATTTCTTAGAAATCTTTAGAATTGAGCTGTCTTTGTAATCATGTAACTGCACTTTTCAAATTCATTCATTATAGTTTCCTAGTGGAATCCCTTTTTATCAAATTAGAAATGATTTCCTCTTTCTCCATCGCTAAAGTTTTGTCTCCTATCCACAGAACACTTCTTCTAAGCACCACGCGAACACATCGACTCTGCCGCATCACGATACCTTATCGCGTCAGATGGCGCAACAGAATCATATCCATGCACAATACAATGACTGCGATGTGCCGTTGGCTCCTGGCTCCCCAAGACATGCCATCAAAGACGAGGAAAGTCCCCTCCATCATCCTCAAGGATATAATACCACTCGCAGTTACAACCACGACTTTAGGAACCCACATGTCTTCATGTCTCAACATTCGCCTGGAAGCCAAGAGATGATCTTTAGGAAGCATTATAAAGATGAGAACAGGCGTAAGCATCACCACCATCACGGAAGCCAGAATATTAACCACACTTATTCAGAGATTGCCGGCCAACAAGGACGGATTTATAGACGAGGTTCTGAGCAAGAATTCAGAGTGATCCAAGATGATCCAGTTTACGAGGAAATCGAGAGAAATGAGACTCTAATGTCGGACATGTCTGATGATAACTCAGGTCCGGACAATTGCAGACAGAATGTGGGCCACCACGGATCGACCAGCTCCAAGTTTTTTGGGGACCATCGCCCCCTGATCTCGTACAGTCCGGGCGATAGGCACCACCACGAGGACCATTACGGGAAATATGGGAAGTGGGACACATATGACCCGCGACATGCTTATGAAAGTGGTAGACTGATGCATCCTTACCACCAACCACAGGAAAACAATATGAGGGCTTTGGCTGCGGTTCTTAATGGGGAAAACAATGTGGTCTGCCACTTGGAGCCCCACAATTCTTATGACGTATATCAAGCCCAACCCGGAAACCCAAGGACTGTCTCTCAGCCCAGTTTTTAAAAAAGTGATGTTAAAATGAGAGTGTGACTAAGGTTTTTGCGTGTTAGTGACTATTTGGAGAGTTGTACAGAAAATAGTGAATTTTTCTATGAACGTAGATTACAAACTTTAGTGACACCTAAGTGATAGCGTTTACGTAGAAACTTGCCATAACGTGGACTTTAAAACATATTTATAGAAGGTTAGGCTGGCACTTTGGGAAACTCGAACTATCCCATATTAAAAAAAAAACTTCCTTGTCTCATTCTAACGTCAAAATAACGATTCTATCAGAGCGGGATGGCAACAGTTTAAAAGGCTATGGCGTTATTCGAGTCTTCTAAGGTGCCAAGTCTTAGTTGTTAAAAGTAAATTTAAATCACTTTTTCCACTGTGATCCTATTTAATGTAAAAGCTCAAGATTCGGTGTTGCGACCACATTTACTTTAAAGGCGGAGTAGAAATTTTGTAAATATCATTATAGCGTTAGTTCGTGGAGGAAAGAAGGCCTCACTTAACGTTGGAGAGACCAGATCTAAGAGTGGTGCAAAAATTGGCTCCATGCAAAGTATAAGAAAATTTTCTTACTTTATAGTCATGAAAATCGACCAGGAAATACCTTCGCTATTGGTATAAGTGAGACTAACTTTCCTTCACGTTTTAGTACTAGCCTCTTAGTACTTCCAGTGTGACCTTACTATTTCTATAAATTCCTCGGTTGAAACGTTCAAATCATGGCATTTCTCAGTGTATTTGCATTTTGTTTTTAGGTGAAAATCTGTGATGTTTCATTTGTATGCTTTAATTTATAGGTTCGCTCTATTTACTTTTTTTTTCTCGAATATTGCTGGCAGCCACATATCACGTCCGAAATAAAATAAAGCATTTTGTATCATAGAATACTAAACTTTTTACTATGAAATTATAAACTTTTAAGAATTTTTCTAATAACTTTCTGACATAGAAAAGCCAATTGTGGTATGCGACAAAATTAAGATATGCGGAATCTTTATGCAAGAATCACTGCCATATCTTTTTAAATTATATTTGTAATTTTTTAAAGCTTTCTTGTATAACAATGTTGTTATTAATTTGTATATCCTATGCAGCTTTGTATATTTTTCTTTGAAGGAATTTCGAAAAAATCCATCCAACCTATTATAGACTGACACCACTTAATGTTGTGCACTCTCTGTACATTTAGAACTTAGTGTTAAATATTACTTAAAAATAACAAAAAAGTACCTATATAATATTACTTCTACAAGAACACAATAAAAATAGATGTACTACGTTTTTTGAAAGGCTTGGTTTATTTCATAAAATACCATTTTAATGCAGATTTTGAAACAAATCACTTTTCATGTACCTAATTCTGTTGAAAACGGGTTTTATTTTGACTTTGACTGTCTACTTACCGTAGTTCATGAATATAATATTCACAATCGATTATACATACCTACAATATTTCTACAGTCAGATTCATGTGTTTCAGGTATTGGCTATATTAAAAAAAAAATTGAACATCAAGCGTCAGAGAATTAAGGTTTTACAAAGCGTAGTATTTATCTCTTTTTATTGTGGAATGAAGTAGACATAATTTTAATGCCATGAATTAACTGTTATTATTTTTACCGTACAATAATTAAGGAATTGTTTAGAGGATACAAGTACAATAAATGTTGGAAAAATCTTTCTTTTTCCTGTATATTTTGGATCGACTAAGCAATATTTAGACTTTAAGTATTTAATAAATTGTTGGCCATTTTATATAATTGTAACACGATAATTTATAACAGTTTATATACCTAACCTTGTTTCGGCCAAAATTTATGAAATACTTTCTTGAAAAATAAATTGTGGGAAGATTATTTTTTCTAAATTGGGTATACTAGTCCAACAATTTTTCCCACTGTCTAAGTATAAAATAATGTACATTCGTCATGTAATTTCTGTTATATTATTTTTTGTTTGATTGTATTTTTAAAACGTTGACGATATAGTATGTAAAGTAGGACGAACGAAATGTGTAAATAATTTAAAGTTTATATAAATAAAGAGTGGCTGTTCTGAGAGGATGACCACAAATGAATGATTTGTCTATATTTCTTCAAATTCATATCTAAATACTTTTTCTTTGTTATAACCAAAAAAAAACTGCAAATTTGTAACCTGAGCCCATTTATAAGGATGGAAATGAATGAAAATACACAAGTATACTTGATAGACATATATTTCTATATAAAAAGACGAGACTGTTAGTAAATTTTGACAATTATCAAGTTACACCAAGAATCTACGAAATCTTGCTTAAAAACTAAAAATTCATACGTTTTTAAATTTGTTATCCAAAAGTTTGGGAGATCGTGAAGGCATTTCAAAATTATGCCTGTTAATGAGATCTAAATTTTTGAATATTTCCGTAAATTTTTCATTCTATAATAAAACATTACAAAGTAAAAATACAAAAATAATAATCACGCCAAAAGTAATACGTTGAGATTAGAATTAGTTTTTAAAATAAAACTGGGTTGGTTCCCATTAATTATTTTAATTAAAGAATTCTTGATATAAATAAAGCGTCGCCTTGTTAAGCACCGCCCGCTAAAATACCTAAGAAAATATAATTTTGAGAACATCGATTTTTCATATAACCGAGATCTTGGCCGAAAGTAGTTGGAAATAATGTAGATGCTACTTAAAATTAATTAATGACTCGTGAAGATGTTAGTGAACTCAATTTTACAAAGGTCCTTTTTAACAGACAGATTGTCAGCCGGTAAAATAGAACAAATTAAAGTTATGCATAAATAAAAAATTGATGTAGAAATAAAGTATTACATTTGAAAAGAAATTAAATAAATACCCAGAAACTACTTACACAATGACGGCAAAAAATGATTTAAAGTTTGCAAAGTTAGTTTTATAAAACTGAATTATTTTAAAGTTAATGGTCTGACCCGTAAACAAAACCAATTTTTATGGCTTTTATTGGCTACTTGTTACTAGAAAATCGTTTTGTTAGATGGTTTGTGCCTATAATTACAAAATAAGGATGAAATCTAGCGTCTAGAACTTAACAGGAAAAATAAATGCGTTTCTGAGATTTATTAATAGAAAGTATGTCACAAAGATAATTTTTATTTTATTTTTATCGCAAAAATACAATTAATAAAATGAACCAATGCTTCTTATCAGTAGGTACTTACATTTATAATTAAAATGCTAAAGAGCTCAGAGGCGTAATATTATAGCTTCAACTGATATGAAAAGAGTTCTTTGTGACATTCTCAGTCATTTATTGATATGAAACAATTTTAATCCATATAATAAATAGGTAGATATGATAATGTCATAAGGTCATTTTGTAAAGTATTTTTCAAACTAAACAGATAAAACATCATCTACATAAAATTGTACATAAAACTTACCGAACGACATTGTCAAAATAAGAAAAATTCAAACCAAACAAAATGAGACTTACACGAAATGAGAACTAAAGTACTAAGGTGAAGTTGATAGTTCATTAAACTAAATAAACGTAAAATTTACATAGTCACACGCACACAACACATTTTCAGCTGTCTTCGTCCAAATATATCACATAGCGATAGACACTAAGGCTCCAAGTCAAGCAAAGTCATTGTTAAAAAGATAAATTACAATAAAATGAGCGTAAGTCTAAAAATAACTCGTGAAAATTCAGTAAAATTGTAATTTTGGCAGTTACGTAAAATAGCGTATTAGGTTAGCTACTGTAGAATTTTCTGATGCTAAAACACGAGTTTATAAAGAAATTAAACTAAATTGATCGTGAAACAACCAAAGTATAAGGTAATCGGGACCATTTTGGCGTATCTGCAGATCTCTAACTTGAGACTGTGATGCTTCATATAGCCTTCACACTTGCGCTACATGGCTATATATCAGAATTCTAGACGGACCAAGTTACCTAGCCTTACGCTCAAAAGAATTACACAGAGAGACCTTGGAGCCCCAACCCAAACGTTGCTATGAACATCCGCAGCTCTCGACGACCATGCCAGGAATCGTCCCGTAGATGATGTTTAATTCATGGTCGAAATACAGCATGGAGATGCTGCTCATTCTTCTAGGAGCGCAGCAAGGGCCTCCAGATCCTGCCGGAGCAGCTAAATGAACTAAGTGGGTATGAGGGTACTTCTGCAGGAAGCTGTACGGGCATTCCCCGCTGCAGTAGTTGGCGTCGTAGGACTTCGGGGCGATGATCCAGTCCCAGCCGAACTCCTCGAAGTTGACGACGAGGGGGTACCTGCAGCAGCGGATTTCTTTGGAGTTCTCTGTGCAGTCCATGCCGATGGTCCGGCGCGTTCGCTTGTGCGAATTGTCTCTCAGACTTACTTCTACATATGGCATCTGGAAAAAGGGAAACACTTGGTAAGACTATCTCATCGTACATTATTATGAAAGGTACTCACAAGGCCAATATACAAGAAAGAGGGAAAGAATCTGGTTAAGTTACTAATGAAAAAAATACCTAAAGAAATAGGTTAAGAAAAACAGTTAAGGTATTATTTCATACCAATGGTATCAACTTATTGACAGATTCATTATTTCGTTTTAAATATTCTTTGACCTTTAATTAAAAATAATAGATTAGTTGCTGATAATGCGAAATTCCCAACATAATTAGGTTTTTTTAAGATTGTGCATTCAGTGTTGGTTTAATAAGGTCAGTTTGATAAGAAGCGACTGCGCAGCTTGTCATTTCAAAATTTTGATATATTGTATTGCGATCTTTGCATTGAATAAGTTGATGACCCGTAGTAAGAGAGCTAGTTCATAAAATAAGAGATAGAATTAACAACTAGCTCTATGGAAGACACTGGAAATGTGAAAAGAGAAATATACACGGTATAACAAGAATATCTGTAACTAGACTAGAGGTGTAAATATGTAGTTGAAACTGAACAACTTTCTCCACAGAACATAAAGCAAAAAACCCGAAAAAAAATGTATTTCCTTCCCATACAAAATATAAAATTGTCACATAGAAATCGGCAACTAAATATGGAACAGAAACACCTACTTTTAGTAACTACTAACAAACACAGACAAGTGGATGCACAGACACAATAGGTACATACAAGCATGTTCTGACTAAGGAGTCTAAATTCCAGATGGTAAAGACGTGCGAGACCTAGACGTATCCAGAGATGTATTTGGTTGGATCTAGTCTGCTGGCTTTTTCAACTAAGTTGAAAAAGCGGCCAAGAGCCAAATGATTGGTGCAAGACTGTAATATTACCATTGTTTAAATTTAAGAGGATCACAGCTAGATTGCAAAAATTACCGCGGTATAAGCCTTCTCATCGTCGTTGGCAAACTTTAAAGCAAAGGTATTGGTCGAAAGAGTGATAAAAGAAACAGATGAGAAAATATGGGAGTTGGGTACGGCAGGAGAGGCATGAAAGCAAAATAAAATGCAGTAGAAATGACAGCGTTAAGACATAATGGTTTGTGTAAACTGACAGGATAAGAAATAGTGTGATAAGGGAACGTTGTAGTATGAAAGAGGATATAGAGACAGGTACAGAAAAAGGAATTCTTAAATGCGAGAAGATGGATGAAAGGATAACAAAACAGATAGGTATAGCGTGGCGAGTGCGAGTGGAAACGTTGGAAGAGCAAGGCCTCGACGCACGTACCGCGATCAAATCAGGGACGTCTTAATTTAATTCAATGTGAATTGAGTTATTCTTTGTACCTGTTTTCACTTTGCTTTCTATTGCCCCGTATTATACTAAAATACCTAATCAACTGTGAGCGGACCTTGAGTTGGGGCCCGTCACAAGTAGGTACATGAACCCTGTTTTATTAAACTTCACAAATTAGTGGCATGCAAAATTTTATGAAAAAAAAATTTACAATTGATAGAGTCGAATCGAACTATACAAAATTTCGCCATGTCAAGCACAAGCAGTATAGGTACTGACTAAATGCATAGTACCTATTTGTATTGGATGTAGTTAAGTACTTTATTGATATTATGTATGTTGTTAACGATTTTGTCTAAAGCCAAAATAACCATTATTTAAAAAAAAACTGAAAAGTTATAATTGACGCTTAATACAAATAGCCCGTGAACCCTCGTTATTTCGATAATTAAAATTATGAAACGATTTTTAGAATTTTTATTTTAATTGTAAATTCATATAATATAAACGCTGAATCTGGCCCTGGATGGTCTGGTCAATGGCCAAGACACACAAATTCATAATCAGATTGATTGCATCACACATTAATTGCGTAGAGGTCCTATCCTACGTCTACGGCAAACGTATCTACATAATATAGGTGAGACGAATCGTAGCAGAATCGTAGTGAATTTATCTCAACTGGGAATTTGTAAATGGAATAATTTGCTTCCGTGGTGGACTGGGAGGGATAGAAACATAAAATAATATTTTAACTGCTTCTCTTCCCGGCCAAACTGTAGAAATCAGTAGAAAGAGACACGGGTTTCAGTGTATCGCAATTTAGGTAAAAGTCTGATAACGTGCTGATAACGCACTATTCGTTATTTCTAAATCGACCACCGTCAAACTATGACATGGCCTTTACCACGTCTGACATTGTCATGTCCTAGGTCGTTGACGCTCTGCCTACCCGGGAAAAGGTGACAGGTGTACGGATGGTCCGTTCGATTTCTTTTCAATTACAATTTACAATGATGATCTAGTCAGGTATGATTGCCTATATCCCCAAATCCAAAACCAAAGAAAGAAGTATATTAAAGGAGATAGCAGAGCGGTGGACAGAGATTTTGGAGAAGGGATTAAAGAAGGAAGAGATCCTTCTCTTCATTAAATCTCTTCGTTAATTACGAAAGAAAATCAACCTTTTGATAACTGTCCCAAAATGATCACCCCAAAATTAAATAAAGAAGTAAAAATTACAACTCCTCTTCCGGTATTTTAAGGCCGATTGATAAGGTCAGGCCGATTACAAGAACGAACATTGCTCCTCCTTGAACTGTCTTCTTGTTAAAAAATTGCGAGCTGCTCTCCTTCCCTATGCCACTGGCCAAAGGTTGACCCCATTCACTGAGGCACGTGTAACATCCAGAGTTAAGGTTCGTCTCCACCAATAAGTTGAGGCAATGAAAGGACAACTGACAATTTATGTTTTTTGACGTTTCTTGGCTGCATTGTGAAAAGATTCAATGGGGTTAAAAACTGAGAACTAAATGGCGCCACTGTTGAGTGTTCCTTTTTTCTGTGATTGGTCAGTAATCTGTCAATATCAATATCAATGTCAGTTTTGTGTCTTCTCATTGGTCTCTTTCGGAACATTCAACAGTGGCGCTATCTGCAATTAGCTTTGCGTTTCTATCCCCATTTCGTTTCATGACAACAAGTCAAGGTTTTCTTTTTACTTGACAGCTTTTACAACGCCGTTTTTCGTCGACGGCGAAGTTTAGTTACAATAACTTGACACCAGCTTTCCACGTTTAGAAACTACGGTATGTTATAGAGTAACGTTACAAAGGTTATTTTGCGTTACTTCAACCGTTTTTAAAAACTTTAGATGTTGGTTTTTTCGATCTATTAAATTAGTATGACCTTCAGTGGCTTATTCTACTATATTCTCTCATTTGAATTTCGTCTCATCCTTGCCTATGGACGCGCACTATTATAATACCGAAAGCGTGGGTAGACGATACTGTGATTCAACCAAGTCTGGATTTATCTAGAAGTATATGCAAGAACTAAAATAATAGTAATTGGTATGAACATACAAGCCGCAGTCCGCCAAAAATATGCCCTAAACAATGCTCGAGATCTCGCGGCAGACCGAAGAAGCACTGACTAGACGTCGGGAAAGCTCATTGAAGAGAACGATTTTATACCAGTGGATATCGTAGAACGGGAACTAAGGCTCGTATTTATAAAGCGATCTCAAGATTGAGAGTAATATTGAGTGCGGATTTGACAGGTGATTTTGTACTGGAATGACATTTCTGATACGAACTCAAACTCGCTGTCAATCTTGAGAGCTGATTATAAATACGGGCCTAAAAGCGGACCCCAGCACTATACATGGATAGGCAGAAGGAGAAGATGAAGTATTAATAAGAAGATTTAAAGATAAATAAACTCACCAGCGCATTATTTGATTCAGAGCTCGGATGTGGCACAACCAAGCTCATTCTATTCTTCGAGTCTTGTACTCTCACTACTATAGCTAAATACTCCCGCGGCAGTCTGAAGAACTCCGCCACCATATTTGTGACGTTTATCTTCAACCACTTCCCTACTTTCAACTCTTTTCTCGTCATCTTCACTGAATTCTCCGAGAATGGTATCGACGCCTTATTCCCTTGACTGTTTCTGGTGATTCTGTTGACTTGGATGCTAATGGTGAAGTGCTCTTCGGCGTCGAAGGTGGTGTTGTGTCTGGGCTCCAACTCCTGGAGGTGGATGCTCAGGACAGCCTCGTCCACCTCGTTCTGGAGGACCTTGTCAGTAAACCTGAAGTTGATGACTTTTAGGCCCTTGAAATGATTGTGGCGGCGCGAATCTGTGTGAAGAAAAAAAAAGTTAATTAACGTATAAAAGGTAAGGCTGACAACAAATTATTCAAAAACAAAATAGGACGATAGGTGATGGTGGAGGATCAAAAACCACAAAAACTAAGCTCGATGAAATGATACCTATATACAATGTTAGGTATATGGAATAAGATGAATGATCAAAATGATGTTACCTACGACGTAAGATGAAGATCAACAACAATTTAAAACTAAGTTCGATGCAATATGGAATTGTATGTAGATTATATAAGATTTCTATGCAACAATTATGTGCTATAAATAAAGAAGCGAGCTCGTTATATTTTTATACTGTACCTACATAAATGCCTAAAATTCTTTGTTAAAAATTTATTTATAGCAAACCTAGATAAAATTTGTTGACGTCATAGATTCCTTGGTGTAAGTTTATGTACCTACATTTCCATGTGTTGCATCAACCGTTTACACATCTAAAAGAGTCTCAATATTGACTCTATTAAATGCGTAATCAAAATTGTCAAAACACATAGATGGTTTTTGTAGCTCCTCATATTTCTTTACTTTCGCTTTATCATTCAAAATCTTCTATTCAAGACTTTCCATGATCGTATAGTACAGGAGCCGCCACTCAAGCACTATAAACCATGAAATGACATTCTTTTATACGTCTCTTGGCGTTCTGTGCGAAGTTAAAAAAATATCAGGAGTTTTGTCGATAGCGTTATCATTTTCACATTAACATTTTCATCCTCACTTGGGTTGCCTTTGTTTTCATTAATGTGATTATTTTTAGTATAAATCTTGACGTAATTATTGTTGTTATTTTAAAGAAAAAAAAATGTCATTTCATTTTGTAAAAAAGTTGACCTAAATCGTAGCCTTGAGGTATGACTCAAAATACGTCTAGAATTAAGGATATACATTTCAGTTGAGCTCAATACAAAAATCCTTTTAAAGATGCAGAATATGATAAAAATGTAAAATATGGATTTAAAAAAAGGATAGCCATAGCACTTGATGTTCTTGCTGATGGTTTTGATGACGCAGGCGCAGTCAGAGGTTTATCTGTAAAGAGGAAAAGTCACACATTACTTTCCATTAACTTTGATAAATATAACTTAGTTAAAATTATGATTCATAACTGTAAATACATTGTTTACAGACAGCGAGAATCGTACTGGATGAGTAACTACTAAACAGTTGTCTATCTCTTTGTTCATAGTAACAGTATTATAATACAGTATTATTTGCTAAAATATATTAAACCCTTGTCTTTTAGTGTAAACACGTCCAATTAATGATTCACTATTTTGTAATAACACCTCTTCTATGTGCAATAATAATATTCATCATTACATCTTTTACAATCGTTTCATTGATCTATTATTAGTAACTGTAGTCTATAGTTAGTAGTAGTTTGTCGAATAGGTTGTCATCTCGAGTGGGATAGGTTATTTCATCTTATTTGTCTCTTTGATCCTCCTATATATAAACAGATATAGCTACCGCCTCTTATGTTACAATTTTATTATTTTTTTCGCCAATGACTAAGTATTTCTTATTAAACATCGTTTGTGTCTTCGTCTATGATTATGATTTGGAATTGTGGAATTATGATTTAATTTTGTAGATCTATTGTAGCTAACCATCCTATTCTTATAAGGCCTCATCCAGTCGGGCCCGTTTGAAAAATGCCACGATCTGTTTGGGGCCTAGAGTTTGGGCATCCTGAGAGCTCAGCTGATAGCTGCCCGTTGCCCTAATCCTGGTGTGAGCCAAAGCATCACACTCGCAGAGGACATGGATCGGTGTTTCCTCATTCTTCACACAATACCTGCAGTACGGGTTATCTGATAGGTGCATAGGTGCTTGTTAAGTTTACAGTGCTCAGTAAGTGCCCTCGTTAGCAACCTAATATCATTCCGGCTGAGTGAGAGTAGCGCGGAAGTGTATTTCGGAGAGAAGCCTCGGATCAGCAGCTATGAATGTTCGAGCCCGTCCATTCTTTGGTCCGATGACTAAGTATTTCTGATTAAAAAAAGTTTGTGTTTTGGTCTAACGACAAACACGTGTGATATGTGTTTCAACCTACATTTTTATCTCCCGGTACTGACCTAGAGTCACTGTGAACTTGAACTTGTTATTATTTTTGTTGTAATTCGTGTGAAAGTGTCTGTTGCTTCATAAAATTATCATAATATGCATCATCTTATCGCGGTTATAAATTAATTACTAATTTTGTTATTTTTGATAAGTATTTATATTGGTTTTTATTTTAATTCATTATGTTTAGACTCGAAATATTTAAATTTAAAAAAATCTTACGCTTTTTAACAATTGTCATTGTTTAATATCAAACAATGTTAGCTAAAGATATGACAGATGTTTTTTAAATCAGGAAAATATATTATTGCATAGATTTGAAATCAAATTAATTCCTACTAATCAAACCATTAGGAGTTGAGTATGAAATCCAAGGAACGATTTTCGAACAAATAAATTACCCATTAAAACAACTTGCATTCTTTATCTGAAATTTTTAATGTAAGGGGTATACCGAAGTCGAAAGGTGAATCAGCGAAACCATTTCCTATTTAAATTATGACAACTCCCACGCATAATATATCGAGCAATAAAATTCGGCCAGGTGATTCCTAATCCAAACTCACAGTTGCTTAGATAGCTGTCTAAAAATATCGGGTTCGTTCATCCAGATAGGAAGGTCGGCCTCAGAGATACCAAACTTTTTACATAGTTTTAGCATACACCCCATACGATGATACAATAACTCAGCGAACTGTTTACCCGTCTGTCATCGAGTGTTTAGTATTAAGTTTGGTTAAGTTTATTTGTGTTTCTCTTGCAGGTTTTTGTAAAGTGTCGGAGTATCGTCTGTTCTTCGTCAGTTAGTTTAGGTTAGGCCATCTTTAATTTATAATGATTCATCGGTTTTCATTTATTGATAGAGTTCTTGGAAGAGGGTTTTTGCTGTGCGTGACGTGATCGTGAAAGCGTTAATAAGAAATTTACAAGCTTCACATTTAGCTTTTTTGTATGATCCATTTTTTTTTTATCTCACGAATGTCACTAATGCCATACGTGTGTGTAAATGTTTCTTTATTCACATTGTCTTAGTGTGTGTAAGTTCGGCATAGTAAACCTGTACTTATGCACACAAGGTCGCGTGTCTGTACGCACAACTACAAGTATGGCAAAGCGGCAGTTGTGAACTGCCTCCGTGGTCTGTGGTCTGAGCCATGAGCTTACGATCCGGAGGTTCTGGGTTCGATTCCCAGGGGGGGAACACAAAGTTGATATTTGTCAATTTATCACTTTGTTTGGTTAGGACATTGCAGGCTGAATCACCTGATTGTCCGAAAAGAAAAAGGATTCCGTGCTTCGGAGGGCACGTTAAGCCGTCGGTCCCGGTCGCTGTCTTTGATAGTGGTCGTTACTGAAACCATGTCAGAGGCCTGTGCTACTAGGCGGTTTGAAAACTCTGACACCAGGGTTTATCGGGTCGTTGTTCGACTCGAAAATCCACTCGCTAAGAAGAAGAAGTTGTGAGATAAAACAACTATAATATGTAAGTAGTTACTTTATCAAATCTGAATCTAGTTGGTTTTGCCAAACCACTTCCAGGAAAAGATTGCCAAATTACGTGCGTTCAATACAAAATAAACAAAGTATTTCACTGCATAAAAATCTCGGAGAATTTAGAGTTTCAGCGTATCTTTCCGGAATAAATTTCCGATTTCTGACAGCAGGTTAAGATGGTCAGTCGAAGCTGCGGCCTGTCGGAGCTGAGGCAGTCGGAGCAGTGTCTTGTCGGAGCTCAGTTTTTAGATCAATATTGGAACTGTCTTTAAACTATGGTAACTGTGGTTGTTACAAAACCACCTATGAATTATGTGTCTTTAGGTGAAGGAAAACATCGTGAGGAAACCTGCACACACCTACGAAAAAATTCAAAGGTTGTGTAACCTAATCTAGGATTGGGTCTGGTTTCCCTTCTGGGTTGCGGAGATCAGATGGCAGTCGCTCTGTGTAAAAACCCTCGTTCAATCACCTAGATCAGGTAGCCAACCCCGTGAAATACGGGAAAAAGTCTAGAAGAATGATGATGAACACTCTACTAACAGGATTTATTCCTATTTCGTTAAATTTGTGATTGATTAACACTTAGTACTGTCACCATTGAATTTTAAAGGGCCACTCTACTAACAGGATTTATTCCTATTTCGTTAAATTTGTGATTGATTAACACTTAGTACTGTCACCACTGAATTTTAAAGAGCTTAAAGAGACTATAATTCTTGAACAGTGTTTACTTCGAACAGAAGTCAAGGATAAACGGGACATTGTTCAACAGTCTGGATATATCAGGAGTTTATAGACAGACAGTAGACAAGATACTCCTTGTGGCTACAACTTATCAATTTGTTGCAAATATAGCAGTAAATACCGCTTTTGTTGACACTCTCGTATTATTGTTTTATATATAGAAGTTTATCTGGGTATTGCGCTGGATTTTTCTTTAGTTTAGTTGGTTTCTTTCTTCATCATCATCAGCCACAACAGTCCACTGCTGGACATGGGCCTCCACAAAATTGGGGGTATATGCCATACTCCCCACGCTTGGCAGGCGGGTTGGTGAGCGCAGTAGAAGTTTTCCATTCACAGGGAACGCTACTGCCCATTCCCTGGATTTATCCTTTAGTCGCCTTTTACGGCACCCGCAGGAATTGATGGGGTGATTCTATTCTAACCCGGCACCACACGGTTTAAATCGCAGCTAATAGGCCTTTGACATGGTTTCAAACAATATAAGACATTGGGAGCGACATGATATACAATGTACGTATACGATCGAGTCGAAAAACGAATGTTTTCGCATAAGTAATTAACAAATGAGATAATTTTGCCCATAACTTAATTTTTTGTGACGAGCAAATATTTATATTTTGATGTTTATTTATATTTCTGGATAAACTTTTTTCTCTTTAGTCTTTGGCTTGGCACTCATGTTAATTTGCTTTAAGTATAAAAAAATCCTTGCCTCTTTTAATACGTCTAGTAGCAAGATTGACTACTAGCTGTAAAACTGGATAAAGTTGTATTACCTTAAAGCGACGATTCTCTAGCTTATCTAGTTTTTTTCTGTACCATCGTCACACGGACATGACCTATGCGTATACGCATAAAATGTTTGCATTTTTGACGCATCTTCTTATCTCAAATCATCTTTTGAGCAAACGCGTTAATCATTTTATAATTAGAACTCTTTTACACCTTACAATTTTATACTATTAAATACTACAATTTTTTGCAAATTCAGTCGTGAAAAAACAAACTTTGGAATGATAATATAGAGATGGACATCTTGGGCAAATAAATCAATGATAGGAATAGATCTTTTTAACTAAGTAGGTTCGATGTACGACCTGATAAACCCTGGTCAGAATTTTGACAGATAGACAGACAGATTTAGGCAAACGATCAGACAGATCACCTGATGGTAAGCAGTCACCGCTGCCCATGGAAACCTGCACCACCCGGAGCGGGGGGGGTCGAAAATGCTCACCTTTCATGTAGGACAGAGAAGGCTCGTTTCTTGAAGACTACCATGTTTTAAGAAAGAAATTTTTACTGTTATTGATTTAAAGCTTAGCCTTATTAGCTAGCTTCGACGTCCCCTTGCGGGTTAGGCAGAGTGCCTTATCAACCATTTCTTTTTTTTATAAGTATCCTGGACTCCAGACTTTAAGTGCATTTAGTACACACGTACCGAGTAGGCTTGCTAGAGTTATGACAATAAATTAGTGTGATGAACTGATGAGAACAGGAATTTCGCTATCTCGTCTTTAATTGAGAATGCTGTAGAATTTTCTTTAGTGCCTTCTTGAAATAAAAACTAAGTAAAATGTGAGCAAGCTGTGTGTTTTAAAAGTATAATTATATAATGAGTATATTTTTTTTTTATAAATATAATTTTCAGAGAGAAATGTTTACTGTAGATACAACAAGTAGAAAACTCCTTTTTTTAAAAAACGGCAAACTTACCACTGAAAAAGTTACCAAAATGAATTCACAATTTTAAAAAAAGAACACATCACGTGATCGCTTCAAAGAGTAGCCGAATCGCGAGGAAGATCAGAAGATGACATCCCGAAATCCGCGGATCGCGTTTCGAATCCCGCGATACGATTTCCATTTTTGCGGAAATTTGTATTTTAAACGCGCGCGTCTTGCAGCTGTCTGTGGCAGACTGGTGCGGTGTAGAAATGTACTCGCTCTGTGCTGGACTAAAATGTGTGGGCTCACCGCGTGGCCATAGTAACAGCGGGGAGCGATAAGCGGCGGCGGTGAATCACAGTGCATTTGCGAGGAATAGGCGGATTTGTAAAGTAGAAACAGTGAGGAAATAAAGCACTGTGAGAACATAGAAATAGCGAATGGGTTGATTAAATGTGGATTTGATCTGTACTGAACTGAAATATGAAGATTCAGTTTGTGGGCATAGAATAGACATTGCCCTCGATTATGGCCGCCACATTCTTAACTTACGAGTATTTTAAGATAGCGCTGTCACTTTCTTTACTTTGACATAAGAACTGCTATCCTGCAAATTAAAACATGTGTTTGACGTTCCTAATTTGACATAATATAAGCTGCTTTAAATAAGAACCGAGTATAGAGCATGTTCCTTATTTTACGTTAAATAAGCAATCTAATGTTAAATTTAAGCAATTTAATGTCAGATTAGGAATGTCAAAGTCATGTGTTTATTTGCTATCCTGTTCTTATGTCAAATATATATAATATAAATATATATATTATATTGTCCAATTGATTGAAAAACATATTAAATTATTTGATCCAACCAACAATTAAACAAGAATATTTAGCGCCGTGTGGTACAAAAGTCCCGCGACCACGGCTCGTGCAACTGAGTCTAAACGTCGATTTGCAAGTGCTTCGCTCTTGTGAGCTTAGCTTGTTTGGATCGGAACGGAATCCAACTCTTTAAGAGTAGCCGGTTAGGCACAATCTCCGCAGAGTGGTCCTCCCCACAAGGGGGCATTTCCCACATTCCTACGTGTAACCCTGTCGAGATAAAGCGATTTGTTGAAAAAATAATTTTGGTCTTAAAACTCTACAAAATGAATTCGAAAATTGATTGAGAAATTTTATGAAAAAAAATGAATTATTTGTAAATCGCTGTTACAGTGGCCATACACCGACCCTCGCAAAAGATTTATCATTCGCTCACAAATTATTATTCGCAACAAAATGAACTTTGGGAGCACGTGCTAAGAGCTATTTCGGAACAGGAGGCGTGATTATGATATCGAACCATGCATTTTTTTTGTTTAAACTATTTCTCTTAATTGTTTATGTGATAAGGAGGTCATACCTACGTGGCGGTCTTTGTAAAGAGCAGATAAAAAATAGAATTTTTGTAAAAACAGGGAATCAGATGATATTGGTTATATTTCCTTCCTTCTGTTACCACTTTCCTTTGTAAAAGTGTTGGTATCGTCAACATCAGCTCATTATGGCCCGTATTTATAATCAGCTCTCAAGAGTGACAGTGAGTTTGAGTTCGTATCAGAAATGTCATTCCAGTACAAAATGACCTGTCAAATCCGCACTTAATATTGCTCTCAATCTTGAGATCGCTTTATAAATACGAGCCTATGTCCCCTGTCCCCACCGAGCGAGGGGCACGAGCAGAGCATGCGATCGGGCCTTATAGCTGACCAAAAATCTTAGACGTTGCTGATCTGTCTTTATTTATGGTCACTGGGTCGAAAACGACACCAAATTATGAAAAATAATGGTCATCTTAAAACAAAAAAAAATTACAAATCTATGATGATGATGATAAAAGTTCTAGGATATTTAGATATTATTCGGGGTGTAAGGGACAGCTTCCCGAAAACTGATAAGGTTGCTCAGTCAACGAAACTGAACAGTTCTTCAGAAAATGAAAACTATTTTCGGCTCCTCCTTACAAAATGGTCTGATTGAGGTGGTCATTTTGTATGGGAAAGTTTTTATCATTTCCTGAAAGAATTTCCTGGTTAAATTTGTTCAGTTTCCTTGCTCGGTGGTCGTCACTGTTCCTTGCACCATGTTTCAATCAACAGTAGGCACATCATCTCCTCTGGTAAGCCAGAAATGATTTTACCCGGAGTAAACTACACTACAAGGTAGAGCCAATCTCAATCCTAATGGTGATCTCCACACTGTAGGTATTGCACTGGTTCTGCGGTCTAGTGGTCTGATTCTTGGATTCTCAATTCGGAGGTCATGGGTTCAATTTCCATAAAGAACAACAAATTTATATTTAGTGCAGAAAAAAGCAACCCCAACTAACCATGCCAACATTTCGCTATAGATCCTCAAATGTAATAAAATATGTTTCTAACAATTTGAAGAAGATATACTATATATAGTAGATATAGATAAATATTTTACTGACATAATCAACCGTTCAAGCAATAAACAAGAAAATTACAGGAAGAATCTCCCTTATGCAAATCTAATCTTGTGCAAACATCATCTTTCGGAGAGGTGTCATTCCAAAGGTCATAAAACTCAAATGATCCATCATTACCTTCCTGAATGAACGGCATATGACCTTTGATAACCTGGCGAAAAAAAACACTTCAATGCAAGACGCACAAACTCTTGACAGCTTCATAACATTAACGGGTGTGGTACAGTACCTCAATCAGCAGATAGGTATTGCCAGAGTGTGGTTGCAGTAACAGGTTCTGCCCCCCAGCCGCTATAAGGCTGCGATAGCTATTTTATCACATCTATCTGTCAAATTGTATGGGAGTTTGACCGATACATGCGATATATTCGTTATCGCGCGGCGGCCGGCATGCTACAGGGGCTGGTGTTTTGGTATAGCGGAAATGTAAATGTGAATACTTGTGACAAGAGAAGCTTAGATCGTACATACATACACAAAGTCATGTCTTTATGTCTTACGGGGAAGGCGACGTCTGAAAAATATTGAGTGCAAATTCAGATTGAAATGTGTATCGCTATAGTGACAGGTTGTCAGCCCAAATTACAATACACTGTAAGCCTTGCTGCAACCCGCTGTGCAGCCTGTCGCTTCGTGGTACAACGAGATACATTTTCAAGCAGCTTCGCGCCGCGTCGCGTTGCATCGCGTCGCTTAGCCAGAGGTGTTATTCCATCAGCCCCGCATTAATAAGTTAGAGTGCTATCATATTATTTTTAAACCAAACAGATGCATCTCTCTTTTTTTAACACTCTGGTCACCCAGCATCAGATATATCCCACGCAAAGGTCATTGCCAGCCTGACGGCGTTTCCTGGCCATTGTGGCGAATGACCGAGCGATCACAACATGCAAGGGGCCAGGAGTGGAAGTAGTGGTCACTAACTAAGCTGCACGCAATGTGACATCTTCCTTCACATTACACTGTGTGATCCTTAAAACATAACAGCAGAATTTTTGGCGTTGTGTCCTATCGAGGTAATGCTCTCGATTCTGGCGGCAACATTCCTTAACTAATTTTAAGATAGCGCTGTCACTTTCTTAACTTTAACTTATGTCAAACATAAACATTGCCTATGTCTTATGAACAGGATAGCAAATAAACACATGACTTTGACATTACTAATTTGACGTAACACTACTAATTTGTGCCTTTAACACTAGACATTGCATTATCTCGACAGGGATACACGTGGGAAAGGGCACCCGCCCTTGCGGGGAGGACAACTTTACGGAGATCATGCTTAACGGTTGCTCCTAAAGAGTTAGATTCCGTTCCGATCCAAACAAGCTAAGCTCACAAGAGCGAAGCACTTGCAAAAGATTCCTAATTCGTTACAGGAAGCCATAATTTCCATCAAAACACCAGCATTACATAAGGAGCTATCACAACAAAAACCGAAATGAAATATGATGGGAAGACGAGCGGAAGACGAAATTGCATAACTGGCCAATCCGCGTAGTAAATATGCCCTACGTAGTGACATCTGCAGTGCTCCCCGAATGTTCCAAGAGTCATCACTCATCGGTGAATTATGACGCGCGACTTCGGCAATACCTAGAGATGAGCAGAGAACCAGATCAAACAAGTATTCTTATTCTATCTGGAGTCAGTTTTCAAGCTTATTTGACATGATTCTCCTCTGACAAGACTACTTATTCTTATTCATGCTGACACGCAAGAACAAGAAAAAGAAGAAGATAGGATTCTTTGTATTAAAACACCATGGATGGACAGTCACAAAAACAACCACAAAGAACATCCAGACCCAGAACAGATGTTACACTGTAGAGAAAATGAAAACAATAGTATAGATCCCCTGAGGACACAACTTAACTAAATCTTGACTAAAATTGTTGCCGTCGCTTTCTGTTCTCTCATGATGGAAAATGACAGGTAACCATTTTAGTCAAGATTATTGTATAAATTGTTAAAATTACTTTAATGAACCTCCAGGTCTGTTATTACTTATACTTAAGAATAATGTTTGTATAAGACTGTATGTATTATAAATAAACATAATAAAATAAATAAAAATAAAGATTTTGTGATTTTGTGTGCATACGAGTTGGCCCCACCCCATTGTACGGTCCCTAAACTAAGCGCTACCATTTATAAATCGATCTCAAGATTGAAAGCAATGTTAAGTATAGATTTAACAGGTCGTTTTGTACTGAAATGACATTTCTGATACGAACTTAAACTCGCTGTCACACTTGAGTGCTGATTATCAATACGGGCCCTAATCTCACCATGCGTCTATCGCAAAGTGAACAGCAGCTTTCCTCGTGACAATCAGAACTAGAAAAGTTTAGAGATCGTTGCGATGGTCTTACCAATGTGAAGAAGAATAATAATAAATAAATGATAAAGGTACACACCACTACAGCGAATGATGGAACATGCGCAGGAGTTTGAGCTATGATTGAGGAAGGATTGACATTGACTGATGATAGAGTTTTGTATCGCAATATCTGAATTGGCCATATCTCAATGTGACCCAAAGTCCTCGACCAAAATACAATACAGTAAAATACGTACCTATAAATATACTTAATTATTTATACAAACACCGTACAAAAAAAAAAACAAACAAGAAATAGTACATTGTTAAACGAGTGGAGAACATGACCATGTAGTATAAAGAAAATTAATTACGTCAGTGACCGCGCCCTATAGCTATTTTTCCAGATAACCATAAGAAACTGCCCTTTACCGGTTGGACCCCTCACCCCTTACAATCACAACACCCATCCAGGCTGGTAACCTAACCTTTGCTCATCCATTTCTCCACCCTGGAAAAAGGCGCGGAATCAGGAATTTCGCAAAAGTTGAGGCAGTTATACTAGGTAACTATTAACATTTTATACTCATGAAAAACATATGTGAAACTAGGTTTGCTCGAGGCTAAGGCCCGTATTTATAATCAGCTCTCAAGAGTGACAGCTAGTTTGAGTTCGTATTAGAAATGTCATTTCAGTGCAAAACGGGCTGTCAAATCCATACTAAATACTGCTCTCAATCTTGAGATCGCTTTATAAATACGAACCTATGATTTGCTCCTTTTTTACAATATTTTACAATCGATTTGACATGGGTGGATGGGGTGCGATGGGATCTACCTCCTAGTAGTCCACCTCGGGCAATGATAACACCGGCTTGCCTAAAGGGCGCTTTTCCACTAGACGGCATGGTACCGTCGACGGTATCGTGGATGAGATAATGTATGAAAATCAATGAAATTATATGACACGCTTTTCCACTTGCCGGCACGGCACCGGCACGGCATGTCATCGATTCCCATAGATATTGTCACGTGATCGTCGCCGTGCCGGTGCCGTGCCGTCTAGTGGAAAAGCGCCCACTACTTAAGTCCGGCAGAACGAATTTTACATCTACCATTGACTTACGTGAATCAAAAAAGTTAAACTAAACCGCATCATTAATGATTGTACTATGATGCACTTCAGTACCGACAGATAAACGCATTCACGGAAAAAACCAATTATTCTACTTATTTTTGTGCATCGAGTTTGTAAACATGTGATCGCCTCTTTGACCCCGGATTGCAAACAATAAACTTCTCAGAAAACTATGTTTATTATAAGAAATTCAATTATACAGTATTATAATATGTCGTAGTTGTAGTCAAAACTCTACTGAAATTAAACAAGCTTCAGACAATCTTTATGAATCATCGGGTTTAGTTACATATACAGCTAGACATAAGAAACTGCCATAATTCCTGGAAAATCTAAATCAAACTGGAAAATCAGAATCAAAAACATAATTAAACCGTGAAACAAAGGATGATGGAGGAATCTTTTAACGCCATATTGAACCTATTGTCTCAACATCGATATGTTGTCGATATGATTATGACAGTTGATCATCAATCGACAAATTAAAATTACAGCGAATCATCCTAGACCATGGAAGTATTGTCCTAGACTTTGCATCCAATAAAGGACGAGTCTAGTAAATTATCTAGGTACCTACGAACAATAAAATAAGAACACCGAAAAATAATCCATCTGACGTGGTAGATTATAAAGTGTGAGAACCGCCCGAAGAGAAATTATTCCAAAGCAGATCATGAAGGAAGATACGCTTCCAAAATCAAAACATCATACAAGCTTCAAGTACCCAAAATCATCTTCACTTCGGGCTATTGTTCCCGGAAGCCATACACCAAATCTGCCAGAATAATTTGACCCATTTGACCCAATTCTTTTGACATTTGACGCGAAATTTCTCGTGACCCATTTTTTTAAAAGGCGCCCTGGCCGCATCCTGCTTCGAATGATTGGCGAAAGAAAAAGGACAAAAAGTTTTGACCTTATTAACGCCGGCCTGCCATTGGCCGATTTGAACTGAGAACAATTTGTATTATTGTTTAACGGCTCGCTAATGGAAAGATTGAAGAATACGCACACAATTAAAAATGATTTGTGGGGGGCGAATGACCGTACTCCCCGCTAGGGATGTAGTTTTATCGATAGTTTTAGTGTCAAATTATTCATTCATCAAAACATTAATTTAATTGATTATACAAACTGCCTCCGTGGTCTAGTGGTCTGAGCCATGGGCTCCTGATCCGGAGGTCGTGGGTTCGATTCCCACAGGGAGAACACAAAGGTTTCCTAAGGCCTCAGAGCTCAGACACCAGGGTTCATCGGGTCATTCGAAAACCCACTCGATAACAAGATGATTGATAGCCAGCGTGCTTGTGGACACCAGGTGGACCAATGATCTGGTGAAGGTTGCGGGAACCTGCTGGATGCGGAAGGCGCTAGACCGATCATCGTGGAGATCCTTGAGGGAGGCCTATGTCCTGCAGTGGGACTCTATCAGCTTAGACGACGACAATCCATATGGAATACACGTTTTTATTAACGCCACTGGAATAATTAGTGACATAAACTACCTCATTGTTATACGTAATTTGTCTATAGCAAAACTCTACCGTCTTAGAATATTAAAGAAAGTAGGGTAGACAATTAGGCGACAAACGACCGTCTGTCTATCTATAATGTACTATTTATAGGTTAAGTCACCTTTACATACATAGCATTCAGCTGACTGTCGATTTTTATCATACCTACCAAGCACCTTATCACAAAATTTGCTAATTATATCATCAAGTCATGTGCCAGTCTCATATCATGACGTAAAATAAAATGAAAAGTGTGACCAAAAGTAGCAGATTTGTACGAATTCTGCAGGACGTAAAAGTGATGATGTAAAATGCTAGTGATTACCTACTTAGTGGTAAAATGGGTAAAACGAAAGACATACTTATCTTAAAATGTTATGTGCCAAATTTGATCGGATTGGTTAGGTTAGGTTAAGAGCATTAAAAAGGGTACCTACTTACTTAACATAATAGTTTATGATCTAGATAAATTTTGACATTGAGAGAATGAGATGTCCCAGCTAAGATGAAGGATAATAGTTTCTAGCAATTTTTTCTCTCAAATTTTTAGGTAAACAATTTTTTCCCAAACTTATGTATGTAGGATTAAGATTAATCTTTTCATTTTTTGCATAACGTTGGCATCCTTAAACTCTTAGAAAATTAATGAGATCGCTTTTTGCTAAGACAATCTTGTTGCTATGTATTTTAGTACCTATAGCATTATACTTTCTGTGCTATAACTAAGACCCCTCTGTTCTGTGACGTCTTATGTGACGCAAAAGATAGTGCTGAGCTGATAAGTAACTGTCAAATAAATGTATTATCTTGCGAATTACAATTTTAATACGTATGAGCGTCTGTTTGCTTTACGTCCACGTCAAAATGTGTTTAACTTATTTTACGGGACAAATGCTTATCGTATTGCCGTCCCTGTCCGTTGTCTCAGGATAGTAAATGACAGGTGAATTTGGGCTAGATTTTGTGACTTTGTGCGCTGCCGAATTTCCTCCATTGTCAGCCAGCCCGTTGTATTAACTGAAAGATTGAGAGTAATATAGATTTGACAGTCCGTTTTGTACTGGACTGAACAGAACTCAATCAAACTCGCTCTCTCAAAAGCTGATTGTAAATTCGGGTGGTGGAAACCTATTATTTTATTTTATACAGTTGAAAAATTAAGAAATTATCTGATCCCTGTGGAAAATTCTCAAACAGCGCAAGAAAAACCGCGAGGTTTGAGTTTCTTTGGCAAAAAAGTGACGCACGCGCACTAAATCGCATGTCAACTGGGGGCTTGTCTGATAAGGTTATAATAGCCTTTGTTCCGTTTTATGATAAAATAACTTTTTAATGGGTCAATTATTCTGCGGTTATACTTTGAAGTTCGTGCGAGAATAAACCCTATAACTTAGGTGGTTACGAAATGTCAAATATGATCTATTATCTTAACTGTAGAATATTAATAGTTTGACACTCGCTAGAATCAATTATAAATCAACTAAAGATAATTATCTTTATCGATATATATTTTAAGAAGTCACAAGCACGTCACTAAGCCATCAATCTCTAGTGACCGGCCAGTGGGAAATAGATACTCATAACCTGGTAGCCATTGCAAGTATTTCCACCCTCTGGGCACAATATATCGATAAGTCTTCAAATAGCCGCAAGCACATCACTAAGCCATCAATCCCTAGTGACCGTTGCATCCGGACCGGCCAGTGGGAAAAGGATACTCAAAGCCTGGGAGCCATTGCAAGATTTGCAAGCATTGCCACCCTCTGGATACCTTATTTTATTTATTATTTATTTATGAGCCTGTGAGGTCCCACTGCAGGGCAAAGGCCTCTCTTTCTTCCTTCCATTTCTCTCGATCTAGTGCCAGTGAACTTCTCAGTGAAGTTCTCTCCATTCCGTAAGATATTATATCGAGAACGTCTCGCCACCTCTTTCGGGGTCGTCCACGTCTTCTCCTAGCATTGATGGGATGGATACCTACGTTACAAAGGCCCGTATTTATAGTCAGCTCTCAAGAGTGACAGCGAGTTGGAGTTCGTATCAGAAATGTCATTTTAGTACAAAACAGCCTGTCAAATCCATACTTAATATTGCTCTCAATCTTGAGATCGCTTCATAAATACGACCCAAAATGTACTAATTTGTCTAAACCTGGGGTAAAAAGGTTACTTTCAGTGTAATTAGATACGATATGATTTGCTTTGAAAGCTGCCTAGGACAAAGGTGGCGACACTGGAATGAGATCACCTACCGTGTTCAAATTCAAATGCATGCACTGACTTTCTAGATGTGTACCGAAAACTGATAGGGGTTGCTCAGTCAAGGAATCTGAACAACTAGCACCAGGAAACTATTTCAGGAAATGAACATAATTTTTTTTCCATACAAATTGTCTGATCTCTTGAAAGAATTTCCTGGTAGAAGCAGTTTCCTTGACTGAGCAACTTTGTATCAGTTTTCGGTACGCTGTCCCTTACACCCTTACATCCGGTATAGTCATCTCTTTGAAGAAAATTAAACACCTACGTCAAAGATATTTTGTCAATTGTCAAAGTTCAATGACTGTCCTAATTTTGAGGATCATAAAAAGTTAACTACACTCAATAATCTGCGGCACAGCAGAAAAAATGGGACCACATTCCTTAAACATTTACAGGCGTTGTAGAAAAAGCGAGGTTTTTTATTTGTGAGTAGATGTAGATAAATAAGAACTGGGCTAACAAAACTGAACAACTTTCACATAAGTAGAAATTCTTCCAAGAAATAAAAAAAATACTAATATATTATTTTTTGCGAAAGTTGTTCAGTTTCGATGACTGAGCAACTCCCATCAGTTTGCGCCTCCAGCTCTACCATATCTGTGCATCCTTATTATGTCCTTTCTTCGGCTGAGACTACAGCTGTAACTTCGGATGAGATCAAGAATAAGGCCATCTTCTTAACAATCGCAAAATCCATATATTATATTTTTCTTTACCTCATACAGATCAAAGTAGATTTTTTGCTACGAGATGTTTCAGCGCGGTTTTATTGACCACTATAAGTTGACCTCTCTTATCCTACCAACTTCTACTTCATAGGGATCTACCGATGGTGGTTTCAGTGCTTATAGTGGGTGCTCATTTTGGTGAATTGACCGTAATTGGTCAATGTAGCCGGCGTTTATACTCGCGGTTTGAAGTTGCCTTGGCGATAACGTAAAAAAACAATAATGATACTTAGGTATTTCACAAAAACCATCATCATCCTCTCCCTAGCCTTATCTCGTATTTCACAGGGTCGGTTACCTAATCTAGGGGATTGAACGAGGATACTGGTTTTTACACAGAGCGACTGCCATCTGACCTTCGCAACTGCAACCAAGAAGGGTAACCAGACCCAATCCTAGATTCGCCTTTTGCCAGGGCAGTGGCCATCCCCGCTGCCAGACTTTTCAAGCCGCTAATGCTAAGCCTCTGACATGGCTTAACGACTAATATCTATCTAAGATATTAACCGGGGCCAACGGCTTAACGTGCCCTCTGATGCACGGAAACGCTCGAGTTGTTATACCACTACCGGTCATCCACCCATGGCCTGGTCACGGCGTAGTTGCTTAACATTCGTTATCGGAATGGATAAGTACTAACCATTTGACCAACGCGCGCTTCATACAAACCATGTCAGCCATAATATTTACCGCGTTGAATTGATATCGAACCTACGATATCCGTATCGAGAGCACAAGGTTGCCCCCCGATAGAAAGGAGTTGCAGTTTTGCTTGTAAAATGATCCGTACAACGGTTCCGGAGTTTTGAGTGTCATTTTAGGCCCGTATTTATAAACAGCACTCAAGAGTGACAGCTAGTTTGAGTTCGTATCAGAAATGTCATTTCAGTACAAAACGATCTGTCAAATCCATACTTAATATTGCTCTCAATCGTGAGATCGCTTTATAAATACGACCCTGAGTGTCATTTAGTTTGGAGTCAGGGATGGTCAAGATATTAAAACTATACATTATAGTTTTTGAATAAAGGAGAAGATATACTAAAACTTTTTACATACATACATAAATAATCACGCCTTTATCCCGAATACGGTAGGCTGAGCGAAAACGACTAAAGAAAAGGTCGTTCCGCCTCGTCTGACAAGTTTGGACGGCAATTTTAGACTGAAATGTGTAACGCTATAGTGACAGTTTGTCAGCCTATCGCCTAACTTGAAACCCTCGAATCCCTTAGCTGGTTTTACAGCATGCCCGGGAGGAAATGCAGCTGGCACATTCTATGCTTTTCTTCCACTTCCAGTCTAGCATGGAAGTAATAACTTTTTAATTTCTACAATTTCTATTTTCGAATTGATCTTCAACAAATCAAACTATCTTTGTCAATATAAAATCGATGGGGACATCCCGGTCGCCCGTATGTGTTGTTACCCTTATCTCGTATTTTTTTATCTATAATTATCTTGTCAATATCTCCATTATCCGGTCCCCCATCTACTTGACGCACCGGAAGCAGTGATTGACAGTATGCGGGCGACCTCACACAATGTCATGGCTCTTCCTTGCCTCTGTGGTGTAGTGGTATGAGACTTGGACTCTCGGTCTGCAGGTCGTGGGTTCGATCTCCAAGCGGTACAATGTTAACATTAGTTATGTTAGGACAATGCAAGTTGCAAGGCTACGCCAAATGCTGAAGAAGGCTACGCAAGAATGCAAGTTGAATCTGATTATCTGATTAGGTTTAAAAATTGTGATAACCCAAAAAAAGCAAAAGTTTCTCTTCCCTGACTTACTGTAATAGCCAATCCTGTCACTTCTTCTTTAACAGGCCTTTGACACTCTGCCTACCCCATTAAAGGTTCCCGCATGATTCTATTTTGAATCGTTCTTCATCACTGTTTGCCTCTGTTTGGCGAATACAATACTATCTGTCATCTTTTTGCAAAAGTAGTATTTCATTCAAATCATGTTTGATCAAAGCATGGGATCAAAGATCCAGTGAACAGGCGCCAAGGCAAACAATAGATACTGCAGTGATCTGGACGTCTGGACTCCATGCATACCTTGAACATAAGTAACTAACTGCCTCCATGGTCTAGTGGTCTGAACCATGGGCTTTTGATCCGGAGGTCCTTGGTTCTATTCCAGGGGGGAACACAAAGTTGATATTTGTTAATTTATCAGTTTGTAAGATTTTCCCTAGTTTGATTAGGACATTGCAGGCTGAATCACCTGATTATCCGAAAAGAAAAAGGATTCCGTGCTTCGGAGGGCACGTTTAGCCATCGGTCCCGATCGCTGTATTTGATAGTAGTCGTTATACAAACCATGTCAGAGGCCTATTAGCTGTGCTATTAGGGCGGTTTAAAACCTCTGATGGCCTGGTCACTGTTGGCACAAAAATAGATTATGTCCTTTTTTTTAAGTATATTCAAGAATTTACATAGCACGACAGATGCATCCTAATAAGACCTAGAAATCTGATTTTATATAAGACTCTGTTGCCAGGTATATCTTTTCTTTACATAGTTTACCTTTGTCTTTCCACCTATTGAGTAATAAATAATTTATTATTAATAGGCAGCAGTAATTTATAATTAGTGTACAAAGTAGCTTTTATCAGCCAAGGAGAGCTATTATTGTAGTTGTTTCAATCAAAATGACAGACATAATGCGATAAGTTTAAATTTATTGGAATGTAATGTTATTGTACTTCTTATCGCAGGTAGAGACAAACCCAAGCCAGACTATATCTACCTGAAAGGAATTCCATACATACACTAATAATCACGCCTTTATCTCTAGTGGGGTAGGCAGAGCGTAAAAAACCTGAACAAAGGTGTCGGGGTTCCGCCGTCTATTCTAACATGCCTGTTCCAATCCCCACGCCTGACAAGTTTTGAAGGTTATTCCAGATAGATCTGAATATTGCAATATTGACAGGTTGTCAGCCCATCGCCTAAATTAACCCTCGAATCCTTTTTGCTGACTTTTACAGCATGCCCGAGAGGAAAGGCAGCAGGAATCGCTCCCAGTCCAGCATGGAAGAAAGGTTCTTTTTACTATAAGGTTCTATTTTCACTTAATTTCAAGACTGAAATTTTAAGAAACCAAAAATCGAACAACAATATTATTATTGGGTCAGTGAAACCTGCGATGCAGGGCCGTCTTAGCACATTTGCCGCCTGTAGGCTATTCAAATTTTGCCGCCCCCTCAACCCATCCCATCCGGCTTCACCTCAGCCGTTTTTTTTTTGGCCTGGCCTGAAGGTATACCTAGTATTAGGTGGTCCCACCCACACCTATGTCGCAAACAGTCTTACATCCGAACCTGTCGTCGGTTCTCGTCGGATGTCGTCAATTGTATATGCGGTTGTCGTCGTTTGTCGTCGAACCGATGACTTGACGACAAGCTCGAATACATAAAAATGTCGCAGACTGTTTTCGACATGGGTGTAAGACGACCAATATTATTACATATAACACAATAATAATGATAAAATATACACTATTAGGGTTTTGATTTCAGCCAGAAACTATTTTTTTTTTTTTTGGCGAATTTTGCCGCCCCCCAAAATCTGCCGCCCTAGGCTTAAGCCTACTCAGCCTAGTGGATAAGCCAGGGCTGCTGCGATGTACAAGTTGTAGGTACACTATGTTTGTCACTGCATAATGAATCAATGATTGGCTTCCATTTAGTGCAATAAATGCACCAGACAATATGGGTCACGGTATGCAAGGACAATCAAATTTGGCCAAGGTCGCTATGCAGACAAATAGATCAATATCACCTAGTCTCGATTACTGGGTTCTGGGGTCTCGGGTTCGATTCCCAGGAGGACACAAAGTTGATATTTGTGAATTTATCACTTTGTGAGATTTTGCTCAGTTTGGTTAGGACATTGCAGGCTATCACGTTTTATGTGAAAGATAAAAGATTTCATGTTGTTAACCAAACCTTGTCAAAGGCCTATCAGCTGTGCGTTTAGGCGGTTTAAAAACTCTGATACCAGGGTTTATAGGGTCAATCAACTCGATATCCAAACGACAAGAAGAAGAAGCTTCAGGCCTAGTATACTACGCTCCATTGCTCGCTGGTAGATCTTGTTTTTTTTTTTTTTTTCAATTCGTCCCTTTTTGTGATTGAGACAGGCTAAAGCTTTTCGCCATACCGCCTATTCATACGTTCAAATTTCTGCAATATAAAAAAATTAATTGAAGACAAAAATAATAATAAATAGAATCATACTCAGACTTTCGCAATTTATGGTTTCGTCTCGTGTCTGTGCGTTTGTTTTCGTTTTACCGTCGGTTTTATGAGACCACAAATAATTTTACAGCTTCAGGTTTTATAAGTTCGTTACCCTGCCTTCTGACAGTTCAGGAGACGAAGTGGTGTGGAACAAGTTATCAATGACAATGGCTCTGATTCGTTCGACGAACACACGATTCAACTAAATTAAAACCATATCTGTAATTTCCTGTCATGACATGACTCATGAGAGAACAGGGCGGCAGCAGCACTACAGACGAACTAATTATAATCCTGTCAAATCAAGAATCTATGGAGTCGTAGTGTAGGAGGGTATCGACCAAAATCCTTTGAAATTTCTACACGAATTGTAAGTGAGGATTAAAATCAATTCGTTAATAGTGCCATCCCTTTCTGTTCACTCAAGTCAGAAAATTACAGGTATGATTTTAATTTTAGTTACATCTTGTTTATGCCGAATCGAGGCCAATGTTGCACTTTGTTTGATCATACAAATTTGAAATCCCACAAAAGGTTTCCTATGTCATTCTCTCAAATCCTATAACTTGCGCCAAACCTAAACTCTGAACACTTTCAGCCGTAATAACGGTCAAACGTTTACGAACTGCGACTGAAACATACATCAAATATATTGTCTTTCTATGAAACGATAATTTAATAATAACGTTATTACATGAAACGACCAGAATTTTACAGGCAGCAAAAATAAAAGTGATTTCTCCTCTAGATTTCTTGGTATCAACTTATAGATCATGGATTCTTACTAAAATGATTGATGATTTACTAAGATGATTGAAGAATGATGATTTCTGAAGACAGTTTATCATTTAAAATATGAATTAGTCTGTCTACTTGATGGAGTTTCCACCGCGCCTTTGAAAATCTACGTCACGGACTCAAAGGCCAACCCTTCTGTATGTTACATACATACCTACATATAGTCACGCCGCCTTTATCCCTATTAGGGTAGGCAGAGCGTAAACGACCTAAACAAAGGTCGTTTCGCTACATCTGACAAGTTCTGGGCATTCAGATAGATAGATCCTTATTATTATTAGATTCAGATAGATCTGTATATTGCTTAGGTTATCAGTCCATCGCCTAAATTATAATATAATGAAACCCACGAATCTCTTAGCTGGTTTTTACAGCATGCCCGGGAGGAGATACAGCTGGTACATTCTATGTCGCTCCCAGTCCAGCATGGAAGCTTAGATTTAAATCACAATTAAAACTTTAGACAGAATATTCCTATTATTACTAGCCTTCAACTGCACTACCTGCATGTTAAGGCGAATCATTCCTGTCACGTAGTGTCAGTCTAGACGGATCGGCCATGTTGTATGCAAATTTTGCATTGTGTCACGATGCGATTTTCGGCAACGTATTTGGTATTCGCACAGGACATTCGGCGTTAAGGGGAAACGGTATCGGTGATTACCGCTTATAATTGCGACGATACTCCTTATTGGTGATACCATTTCACTGATATCAAATCTAAGCTAGCAATTTAAGCTTTCTTAATGAGCAGGCGGAACTACTGCTAAGGTCAGAATAGTGATTTTGTAATTTCGCATGCGAATGTTGCTCTTTCGTATACGAATTCGATCCGAGCGTTTCAAAAATACGGCTCCTGTATTGGCTCTAATGTGACTAAAAAGATAGAGGTACCCATGAGGTAAATGTGCATTTTTTTAAATGATGAATGAGATCCACAGCATTTAAGCCATGAGTTTTAAGGTATAAACGTTTTGATTTTTTTTAGCCACCCAGTCAACATGCCTATTGAAATTAATTTGTCAATTTTGTTAAATCCTATTTGTAGGAACACATTACGTTACATTACGTTAAGAATGCAAAATGATAGAAAATATGTTATTTATTACTTACAAACAAATAATTTAATTAATGAACAAATTACAGTATTAGGTACAATTTATTTATCTAAACTATGTATATGTCTTTTTATTTTAATTAGTACGTAACTTATTACTAGTAATAATTGTAAATTAAACATTAAAATGTTGGACCTTAAAAACTATTCCACATTTGCCAAATTTATGGAAAAAAGTATTATTTTAATAAAATTATGAAGACTTTGTTCAATTTTATCAGCTTGGATGAATGAATGCGAATTTAATAGCAAGGCCAGGACGTAATAAACACTTATATTTATATTTATTTCCAATAATTTCACTCATTCTACAAGAACGTAGCGCATAGGCTAGATACTTCTTAAATAAACTTATGTTTTAAAGAAAATCCTGTCTTAGACAAAGAACAAAACCCAGTTATTATACCTACATTTTTACTTAGTATAGAAAACAACCGTACATGACATAAAGAAAACAGTTAAAGATAAAAATATGAAATTACATTGCATAAGGTATCTTCTGGGTCTAGATAGATCATTTATATCCAAATTTATACTTTTTATAAAACGATCTGAAAATGGCGTCCGCTCGCTTCCTGATTGGTCCGCCTCGCATGCGTTCTCGCCCTACCTAATGTACCTAATAGAGAGTGAGCGAGAACGCATGCGAGCGGCGGCCATTTATGGATCGTTTCTTTAAGTGCACAGGTTATACTATCAAATCTACAAGAAAGTTGACCAGTACACGACGTTAAGAATAAAGAAGGAGAAAGGAAAGAAGAAACGAGAGAAGCGGTCGATGTAGACGGCTGTCTCCCTTCCGTTGCAGAAGGTGTCGTATTGTGGTATGGAGGCTGATGTGCTGGCTCGCGGGTCCACTGTTTGGGGAAATATGTGCTGGAAAAAAACAGAGTTGTGAGGATTGGCAATAGATAAGAGCCTATATAACATGTAGTGGGTGGGTGTGGAATGAAGATATATAATATGAATGTTGATTTCGAAATACAACGAATTTGAGCGTTACATGTATTTGCGAATTTCCAAAATTAGTCATCATGGAGCTTATTACAAAAGTTTACCTTAGGAATAGCTTTAGTGTTTTTTATAATAGAAATCATTTCATTCGTCACTGATTTCAGGTTTCACAATAATCTAATTGTATACTTTACGTAAATAAGTATGCTTTGAAATGCCTTCCTGAAAACGTCTTTGAAAAATTTGCAAAAAACATTAAATAAGTAGGTTTGAACAGTATCTGGTAAAAAAACATCACGTTGGTATAAAGCCTCTTTCGAGAAAATTAACTTTCAAGCTAGGAAGAAAAATATAACAAGTGCATAATACCTATAAGGCGTCAGTATATTTAACCAACCTACTACTAGGTACTAGTAGTAGCTAAGTACTTTGTAACTGGACTTAGGGGAACGGACTGATTTCCCGGAGCAAGGAATCCTTAGTAATCGAGGGCATCCAGCAACCTTCTATAAACGGTGTGGAAAAATGGCTACCAGTTTACTTTTAATTACTTTTAACTGTAAACTAGACTATGAACCAGCTTCTACTATGTGATGAGTAGGTACAGTTTTGATGAAGTATGTTATATTGAGGTGGTTTTTTCTGGAGCAGGCGAGAAATTATGGCAAAGACAAAAGCATTTTGTTGATTCGTATTATTTTGCAATTTTTGAAGATAGATATGCTTAATTATTTAAGTACGTATAAATGATAACTAGGGCCCGCATTTATAATCAGCTCTCAAGAGCGACAGCAAGTTTGAGTTCACAAATGAGTACAAAAATGTTATTTCAGTACAAAACGGTCTGTCAAATCCATACTTAATATTGCTCTGTATCTTAAGATTACTTTATAAATACAAGCCTAAGTATGCTCAATTAATATGTCCACAATCCACATGAAACAATAATCACGTGTTTAGGGAAACAGCTTTTCGAAGTAACGGAATGTATTTTTTTAATGTGATGTACGACATTAAACCTGCCGATTGTGTGTTTTATATTACTTTTTTTCACTCACCTTAAAAGCATCCAAATCCCTGCTCAAGTCTTCATCAGAATACCCTTTCATGGCTTTAGTGGCCACGGGTCCCATGTAGTTGTTCACCACGGCGAATTCGAAGAGAGATAGGAACACGAAGACAGAGCAGGACGACATCCAAACGTCTATGGCCTTTACGTAGGACACTGGCGGTAAAGACTGCTGGGACTGTGTGTTTTGAGTTGCTGAAAAGTCAGAAGATTAAGGGCCGTATTTATAATCAGCTCTCAAGAGTGACAGCGAATTTGAGTTCGTATCAGAAAAGTCATTGCAGTACAAAACGACCTGTCAAATCCATACTTAATATGGCTCTCAATCTTGAGATCGCTTTATAAATACGAGCCTAAATAAGACTAGATATGTAAGAATCATTAGAAACACAAGGGGCTGGCAGAGAACTTTGAGATTCATATGAGAAATAATATGATTAACAAGAATTAATAAATAAGAATAAGTACTTAAGTAGTATAGCTACAGATTTTTTTTTGCAAAATGAGGACGTGGACGAGACAGAAAGAAATAGTAAATAGGATGAAATAGGCGATTAAAGGAATAGCAAGAACATTTACTGGAAAAAAGGAAGGAAGGAAGAGATGCCATAGTTTTGCAGTAAGAAGTCCTTAGGTTGATGAAATGGTTTAGAAAGTAGTGGCAGAATATAAGGCGGATAGACAGAGTTGGTAGATCGTAGAGGTACGACGGTTAATAATGAAACATAGAAGGTAGGCCTTACCTAAAGTCAACAACGAGGTGACTCCTAAAGTGACTCGCGCTGGAATGGCTTCAGGCTTGATCCAGAAGGAGATCCAGGACATGACCACGATCAGCGCTGAAGGTATGTAGGTGTGGAAGAGATGGTAGCCAAGACGACGACGCAGGTTGAAGACTATTGCTAGGCAGGTGAAGTTTCCTAGTGCAAAGAAAAGCATGAGTCAGAACAAAATTGTATAGAGTAGATCTCCAAATCTAGATGATGTACAGGAGCCGTATTTTTGAATCACTTGAATCCAAGTGCGCATATAGGAACGAAAGAGTAACTTCTGCATGCGATTTCCATACTATGGCCTGCGAATGTTACTATTTCGTATGCAAATTTAAGTTCGAGTGATTCAAAATACTGCTCCAGTAACTTTGAGGCTCGTATTTATAAAGCGATCTCAAGTTTGAGAGCGATATTAAGGATGGATTTGACAGGTCGTTTTGTACTGAAGTGACATTTCTGATACGAACTCAAACTCGCTGTCACTCTTGAGAGCTGATTATAAATACGGGCCTGAGTTTATCCATTACAAAAAATCATACAACACTTCTCTCTATCATATCACAGTGTAGATAACTTACCAGTAGAATACTCGATAGTGCAGTCGCTGGTGTAGTTGCTAGCAATGTCGAGTTGTGGCAGTTCAATTTCCGGGTTGACCACTAGAGGATCTGTCAGATTCCATATGAAGACCAGGTCGTGGACTGTGTGCGATACTGAAAAGAGAAGATAAAAGAGTTATCAATAAAATACTAGACTTGTATGTATTCAACCCATGTTATGTATAGGATTATATTTTCTTATCTATATTTTCCTCACTAACATTATATAACGTAGATATTTGACTTCAGCCAAAAGCACAGTTATGACGTCTATCGCACAAAAAAAGATTTTTGACGTAGGTATCATAAAATAGCTTAGGAACAAGAACAGGAAAAGGTATCCATGGAACAGCGCCCCAAAACGGATTCCGTCAAGCTCCAAGCTTATGCCCTATTAAATATGCCCCTTTGTATATAAACTTGAAACGTTTTAGTTTTTTATAATTATACTTACAACTCTCGATCATCATCGAACAGCTTTGTGTATCGTGAGGATACGTCTCGAACTTCATTGCACATGACAGCACTAGGGTCAATCTGAAATAAAAGAGACCATTTAAAACAACTAATTTCAAAATACAGTATCTTTCTACATAGTAAAACGTCCACTGCTGAACATAAGTTTCCGTCGTGGTTATCTGTAGAGCTGGTTTTGAACCGACTACATCCATCTGCTGCCCGCGACCTTTATAAGGTCATCAATCCACTTAAAGGTACTACTCCACGCAACAGCAGCAGGTAAACACGAAAAACTGTAAGATGATCGCTGTGACAGATGCTATAAAACAAAAGAGAATTGCATCTGACATAGCGATAATCCTACAGTTTTTCGTGTATACTACTTAACCTGCTGCTGCTGCGCGTAGACTTACTTAGAAGAGAGCCTTGATAAGAGGCTGTTCCACGCTGCACCTGAACTTTCGGTTATGTAGTCATGATTTAAAGTATGAATGGATATACTTACTTGGACATATAAAGCAGCGTCTTATCATGATACAGCCAGAGATAATGGTTCGGAATGCTCATCTCATGGAAGGTGACCTTCTTGGCATTCTTGAAGAAGCAGTCCGGCCTCCAGATGTTGTTCAGCCACTCCACGTCCAGGATCCTGTATTCCTCGTGCATGTTCTCCGGGAGACGAAGCCGAGGGTCCCGCCAGGATTGGGCGAGGAAGATGTCTGCTACGTACGTCTAGAAGAATTAAAATGAATAATCTTCAGTGCCTCCAATAACTGCCTCTGTGGTTTAGTGGTCTGAGCCATGGGTTCTCGATCTGGAGGTCGTATGGGTTCGATTCCCACGGGGAACACAAAGTTGATATACAGGGTGTAAATAGAAGAATTGCGTTCCTTTCAACCACATTACTTATATACAACTTTCCCAAGTTTTAGCTCGAAGTAACATTTGCCATAAAAACCTTGCTTGATACTTACCATACTCTCCTCATTGATGGAGTCCAAAGACAGCACAGTGACATGGAAGTAAACAATCGTGGGTTGCCCCATCAGTTTGGGCGCTCGGTTCTTGTCATACAGATTCCTCTTCTTCGGTAAGATGTCGTCTAGAGATAGACTGGACTCGTGTTTCATCTCCATTTCCTGGTACGTATCGTTCGTTCTGTAATAATTATGGCTCGTATTTATAAAGCAATCTTAAGATTGAGAGCAATATTGAGTATGGATTTGACATGTCATTTTGTATTGGAATGACGTTTCTGGTACGAACTCAAACTCGCTGTCACTCTTGAGAGCTGATTATAAATACGGGCCTATGTGTTATTTTTTTGCGGTGACACCCTTAAAAGATAAGTAATTGTTTGAATTCCTTTTGGAGGTGGCATCTCTAAACTATTTATTATGATACTGTCTTGGAAGAATAGAATCAAAAAGAAAGTTTACTTGACGGAGGTACCGAGCCGAGGTAGTAAGTAGGTAAATTGGTATGGTTGATCAAGAATATGGAATGGAATATGGAGCAGGATACTTACAAAAAGCTAACGGCGGCCTGCACCCTCCTGGCTCCGACGCTCTTCATCATCAGCACCAACAACGCCAGCAAGTGGAAACTCACTGGAAAGTTCATCTTGTACACTGTACATTGAACGATTCTAGTCATTTATAAACCAGGAAGATTGTAGGATTTATAATATTTTAGGTTGAAGCATGGTTTTCTGCAAAGGAAATACAAAGTTTGTTTCAGGTTTAAGATCATATGTATCTTAAATCTAGAGATTTTTGGAGATGTTCAACCGATTTTCGGTGATGGCGGCCAATCTCCTAGAAATCGGCCAACTGCGCGGGTCTACCTATAGATTTGTGTATCTCTTATTCTGATGGGACAGTTGACTGACACGACCAGAGAGGAATTAGGCGCTGGACCGACTATTTACATGCCCATCCGACGGCATTGATCATCTTACTTTCCGGAAAATCAGGTGATCAGCCTGCAATGGCCTATCCAAACTAGAAACTACAACACAAAGTCACTGTACCCCGCCGGGAATCGAGCCCGGGACCTGCGGTTCGTGAGCCCATAGCTCAGACCACTAGACTACGGAGGCGGTTAAAGTAGAGACCATGCATCGGCAGAAGTAGTGTAGTATCTAACGATGCACAGGTATTGAATTAGTCTATTTTCCTCTCATATGGTAATATAAGTTAATGCAATAAGTGCATCGCCCGCCCTTAATTGCCGCCCGCCCATACAAGCAGTGCATGCAAGCCTTGAATTTCTCGATCCGGAAGTCAAGGGTTCTATTCTATTCCATTATTTAGGCTCGTATTTATAAATCGATGTCAAGATTGAGAGCAATATTAAGTATGGATTTGACAGGTCGTTTTGTACTGAAATGACATTTCTGATACGAACTCAAACTCGCTGTCACTCTTGAGAGCTGATTATAAATATGGGCTTTAGTGTTTATTTTCCGGTTTGGTAATTACAATGCAGACTGTATCGCCTGATGGTTTTTCAAGTTATTTTCTCTGTCTCTGTTATTAGGTGTTTAAAAAATTCTATAGTTCATCGAGCAGTACATCAAACCTACAACCCAAACGATTGGTGTCCGTTTTTTTAACCGCCTTATATTAGTTTTTTAAGCATATTCTAGTTGTACTCTTCTAGAAAGGGTGTGAGTGTTGATTTGACGGATGACAGAGATGAATGGAAGAAGAAAACATACTGCGCCGACCCCAAATAAATGGGACAAGGGCAAGAGAACAAGGGCATAGTCCTGTCACTTTCCGTTCCATTGAAAAGGGACAGCAACAAATCCAATACAAATCTGTGCCCACGTAACACTTCCTAGGCTTAGGTATTTTTATGCTAAAATGAAGACTTACACACCTTACAAGCCTAACCCTTTTAAAGGGTTATTGCAACCTCACCTTTCTGTCATGTAAGTCATTTTATTATGTGACTTGTTTTAAATTATAGTGATTTTATGTAAGGAAGGAAGGAGTGCTTTCTTAAGTCGTTCATGCTTTATTATAAAATTCATGTCTTTACAGAAAAGTTTAAAAACGTAAAAGGACCAACAATACTGCTTCTTTTCCTATAAGTACTCAAAATTACATTAAAAGTATTCTTTTATGGGTACCTATTTACTGTAGAGGTAATTTAGGTGAAGGGCAGTCACTACAGTCTTTTGGCCTTCGAAATTATTTAGTTACATGTGGCGGACACTAAGGCCCGTATTTATAATCAGCTCTTAAGAGTGACAGCAAGTTTGAGTTCGTATCAGAAATGTCATTTCAGTACAAAATTACCTGTCAAATCCGCACTCAATATTGCTCTTAATCTTGAGATCTCTTTATAAATACGAGCCTAAGTATTTGGGTACATCCAGAACGTTGATTGAAATTAATTTGAACCAAAAAATTTACAGTTTTAATACAAAATATCTTAATAATTTTTTTACTCATTTTTACATCTTCATAAAAGATGAATTTGTAATAAGTAGGTGTATCATAAGGCTAGACCATGATGGGCAGTCGTGGCACAAAAAGAGGAGGCCTATGCAGTGGGTAGACAAAGGGATGAAATGATGATGATGATGATATCATAAATTTTCTAAAAAAGAAAATAGATTATCATCATTAGCCTGTTTCAGTCTTTACTTAAGTCTCTCCTATTACACGCCACTGAGCTTGGTTTTCAGTAACAATACTTAAAATGCGAAATCGTAATTTTCTACCCATTTACTTCTAATAAGCACCATTGGCCTGTATTCCATGCTGAAATGGTATAATCCGCCCAGCGTGCCGTATATATCAACTATATGGCTTCACTGCCTAATGCGAGACCCATTTGCCAGCATAAGCATTCGTTATATTACAATTTTTTACCAGTAATTACTTTATTTTTGAATTATTCGTGGACTAGATTTCCATACTTCACTGCAGCTGAATGAGTTTTTCCGCAGGAATGAGATGTTTTCCCGAGGTAAAAATTAGTGACCTATGTCAGTCTGCATTTCATCCTCTATTAAGATCTATCGCCCGAAAAGTACCTAACAAATATTTTATTGACTGATACCTAAGTATTAAGTAGTAACTATAGTTACTTAAAACTGTAGGTAAATGCGGACACAAAACGACAAAACAAAATGATCACCTCGATCAGACATTATATATGGGAAAGCCAATGTTTTTTTTTCATTTCCTGAAAGATTTTTTTCATGGAAGACGTTCAGTATCGTTGACTGCGTAGTCCCTATTAGTTAGCAGGAAGCTGTTGTCCCTTACACCCTGTAATACATTACATATTTGAAGTCGGTAATGGCAAATCATCAACGTATACGCATCGCGTGAGACAGTGATATCCGCCCGTCTCCAGAAATGAGTGATAATTTATTTATCTCGAAACTAACGTTATCAATTTGTGATAAGATTAAATGCATAAAATAAATGCATTTTTAAGTATTTGCAATCATAGTTGAAAGAAGAGAACCATGTTAAGGTCAAAGAATACTTTACAATTAGTTGCTCGCAGCCTACGCCAGCTCTCAACTAAAGTGCATACAAAAAAGCGGCAGTTGTTTTTGAGAAACTTACAGGAGCAGACACAGGCATCGCGATCTATGGATTGAACCAGCAAAAATAAAGGAACGCGCTCAGCTATGATATGCTATGGAAGAAGTCCATCAGATTCTGAAGGAGGATACCAAAATCTCAGTGGTCATTCTACACAGTTTAATTCCTCGTATCTTCTGCGCGGGTACGTAAACATATTTTAAATTAAAAGCCCTCTAAAATCGTTGAAAAAAAAAAAAAAAAAAGTGTGTTTGCTCTTGACTAGGTCGAGAGTGATAGAGACAGAGCAGACGATGGAGCGAGCTCACGCAGAAGATTGCCTGTTCCCTCTAACATTGAAGTGTTGAAGATTATACCAACCATGGGAAAATAAACGACCACCTCCACAAATGGGGTAAAAAACCACGATGCCCACTTCGATGTTTTCCCGGTGGTACAGAAGAATTGTACAAGTTCTCTTCTGACGCTGAAATCTATTTCGATGAAAACATATGATCCAAGCAGGACAGCGCCATTAAGCAATGATAATTTTACAAAATTTGTTCAAATAAAAATAATAACCCATCACAATGCCCTCATGCTAATGATACTAATCTGCGCATTTTCAGGTGCAAATCTGAAGGAATTTAACAACTGACATTTGCAGAAGTGGCGGATCTATCAATGCCAATGATAGCGGCCCTCGATGGAGCGGCCTTAGGCGGGGGACTGGAACTGGCATGGCTTGTGATCTGAGGATAGCAACTAATACCACCAATCTGGGTCTTGTTTAAACCAGCCGTAAGATAATACTTGGGGCTGGTGGTACCCAAAGACTCCCCAAGGAAATTCACCCGAAAATTGCTAAGGAACTCATATTTACAACAATCAGCAAGGATCATAATAAATGGCCATGAAGCTTAAGGATTAGGTATTTTTACTATGTATTGATTTGATTTCTTCCATGCTGGTCTGGGAGCGATAGAAAAACATAGAATGTGCCAGCTGCATCTCCTCCCGAGCATGCTGTAAAAACCAGCTAAGGGATTCGGGGGTTTAAGTGTATTGCAATTTATAGGCGATGGGCTGACAACCTGTCACTATAGCAATATATATTATCATCTGTAATAACCCTCAAAACTTGTCAGACGTGGCGGAATGACCTTTATTTAGGTCGTTTTTGCTCTGCCTACCCCAATAGGGAAAAAGGCGTGATTTTATGTATGTATGTATGTATTGATTTGATTTCACTATTACACGCTTCACCTTATTATAAGCACTACCTAACAAGTATGAGACACCCACTACTTTGCGTGGCAGTTTTAAGTTTAACATTGTTTCTTCACTGTCACAAAACATCCACTAAAACTACAAATGATAGAATTTCACTAAGTATCGTCATTTTCAATATAATTTCACTATAGTGATGAAAATACACAACCGATACGGATTCCTTTGGAAAACTGAAAGGAAATCCATCAACTGAAAATAAGGCCTACGTTACGTTGGCATAAACGGAGTGAGCGGGAAGCACAGAAGAGTAAAGCTAGCGCTCCCAGCGACTTTCTCTAATCAGTGGCGGGAAGCGACTACTCTATGAACTTCGTGCTATCCAAACTTTATCCAAATTGAACCTACAGAAACAGAATCGACCTTTATTTTGTAGTTACAGTTCCATCCCTCAATTCGTTGGACGAATTCAACTTCATTCGAGGTTTCATTTAGCATTATTCAAAAAGGCAATGGTTCTCATCATTTTCGTATGTTCCTATGTAATTTTAAATTTAATTTTAGTAGCAATTGAATTGTTTGGAATGTTTAAAACTAATCAATATGTATCTCTTCTTCTTTTTTGTTTTTTGTGTTAACTGTTCTTCCTTTGTTTTGAAATAACCTGTTTTAACTTTGGTCTGTCATAAGGTCATAACTACTTGTGTATGCTACTGTATGGTTGCCCACGATACAGGCACTGCCTAGTGTGGGAACTATTGTTTACTGCTTTCTGTAAACCTTTTTTATTGAATAAATTATTTGTATTAAATTATTTGTATTTGTATTCTAGCTAGATATTTCTGTACCAATCATCTGTGAATAATCTAGGTTATTTTAAAAAAAACTAGGTTACCAGGAACTCATGGCTCATGGATACCTATTAACTGCCTTTGTGGTCCAGAGAGTGAGACCACTGGTCTTAGTCAGAAAACAAAAATATATTTTCACGATTAACTCCACTATACCAGTAAAATCGCTCTCCGCTCCGCTTACTGCTATATACTCTCCCTGCGACTAACAAGATTAGCAGGGGGTGTGTAGGGCCGGGGACTACTGACTATCGTAGAGAGCATAGTTTGAGGCAATTACCTTGATTTAGAATGGCACAGTCCGCGCATTTATTAACCGACCTTAAATTCAAGCTCTTAAGTGTGAATTTAAGATTGGCATTTCTTAAACTACCTCATGAAGGTTTCCCTTTAGTATTCGAGTAGTTAACGTAAGGACCTTGGGCTAGGTAGGGCATAGGCAAAAACCAAAACATAATCTATCTACTTAGAACTTAGCCTTTTGTCTTTATAACGATGGATGAAGGGCATAACCTTCCAGGCTTGTGTTTTGTAAGTTGTGATGTGTGACTGAGTGATTGACCAGCTCGTCATCGTAGAGCCTAAACCAGTAAAGCTAGAATGATGAAATTTGGAAAGCAGGTTCCTCTTATGATGTAACCTCCACGTCAGAAAGAATATTTGGATTTTCCATCCCCCATGGGGGTTCAATAGGGGATGGAAGTTTGTATGGAAGTCTGTCAATTTTGAAGTAAGGATCTTCCAATTTTGTGTATAGGCCAATGATTAAAATATTAATGGATACGTGTGTTAGCTTTTTTGATTTTTTTTAAAAGGGAGAAATTGGAAGAAATTAACGAAATTACTAATTTTTCCCTTTTCACCCCTTTCGGGATGGAATTTTGAAAAATGCTGAAACACGTGTCCATTACATACACCCTTTATGTTACATATACTACAGGAAAACATTAAAATAGTAAAAAAAAAAACATAGTTGTACTACAATTTCATAATTTATTTGCGTATTGTACACACAATATCAACGGATTACAAAATCAAATTTCTTTCGTAGCTAGCTATTTGGTCTCGAATATAATACCATTAGATTGGAATCCGCGGGGCCATTATCAAAAGTATAGGTACTCTGTTTTTTAACGTTACGTTATCGATACCAACGTGTTTTGCGGCCCATAAACTGCTTTTTCCTTAGAACTTTAAAGAAAGTCAACCGCAAAACATATGTTTGTAACAAGGTTATTGTCTGCGGTTACGAAATGTTAACCTCTGCTAAGTTGCTATGAAAAATCTATTTATGGGCCGCAAAACAAGTTGGTATCGATAACGCAACGTTGAAAAAACGGAGTATATGGATGTGCTAGCGTGATTAAAGAAATATTTTATTCTTACGTTTAGACGAGAGAAAGAAATGTCTAATTAAAAGTTTAGTTACTGCCTATAAGTAAAATTATTATTTCTAAAATATATTCACGTATAAACGCACTCGCAACTTCCGCATTAGCGGGCATATCCATACTTTTGATAACGGTGGCCCCGCATATTCCGATCTATATTACAATTGCACTATGATATGGAAATGTTTGTACAGATGCGAGTTTTTGAAATAGGAAATTTGAGATACCCAAAATAGGTACCGTACCGCTATAACTACGGGGCGTAAGGGACAGCATACCAGAAACTGATAGGGGTTGCTCAGTCAACGAAACTGAACAAATTTCACCAGGAAATTCTTTTAGGATATGAAAAAAAATTGCAAGTTGAGAAAAAAATTGAGCGCCACATTTTTAACATTTCCTATTTCAAAAATAACTATTTTTTTATGTCTATAAATGCTGAATTATTCATTGAAGAGTATATTTATTATTTGATACACCATGTATTTTTTAATGAAAATATTTAAATGAATTGAGACCTTTTAGTATTTTCATTGGTGTCCCATAATCTTTTAGTTTATTAATTACTTAAGTAAACAATTTGTTCTCATCTTTCAGGAATAAATTATATAAAAGATATAAGAATTCATCTAAAGAATACACCACCTACTTAGGTTCGTATTTATAAAGTGGTCTCAAGATTGAGAGCAATATTAAGTATGGATTTGACAGGTCGTTTTGTACTGAAATGACATTTCTGATACGAACTCAAACTCGCTGTCACCCTTGAGAGCTGATTATAAATACGGGCCTAAGTTAACTATTAAAGAAATACCGGGTGTAAGGGACAGCGTACCAGAAATGAATATGGGTAATACCTGATAGGGGTTGCTCAGCCAACGAAACTGAACAACTTTCACCAGGAAATTCTGTTCTAATCGATGTGGTCATGGGAAAGTCAATTTATTTTTTTATATCCTGAAAAAAAAAACCTGTTAACAGGTTGTTCAGTTTCGTTGACTGAGCAACCCCTTTCAGTAGTAATAATTAATACAATGGTACAAAAGATACACGGTGTAACATTTAGCTATTTGGTGTAACTACACACATAATAATTTATCATGATTCTATTTGTATCATTTATAAGATATCTTTACACACTGGGAAAGGGGCACACCAAGAGACAAAAATATTATTGTCGCCTTTTTGTGAATATTTATCTACTTATTGGTTTAGTGGTAACTACAAATGATTGTCCCGTTAATAACATTTTATATTGGTGTAAAAATAAGGGCACGGATGTTATATTTAGTTACCGGAATGTCTATTTCCCGGAATGTCCATTCCCTGGATGTCCATTTCCTGGAACGTCCATTTCCTCGAAAGTCTATTTCCTTGTAAGTCTATTTCCCGGAAGGTCCAATTACCGGAACGTTCATTTTCTGTATTATCCCTTTACATGAAAAATAAACAGATTTCTTAAAGGGTGTCCTCGTCGAAATACCCGGTTGCTTTACCTACCATTTTTTTTTATGTTGTTCATTTTTTATTAAAGTTATTATTACTTACATGATGTTTGAAGATCTCTTTTTTTTTAAAAAAAAGCATATTGAATTATTTATATTGAAGTCTTTTAAAACAGATCAACCCATTATTATTTTTATTTCGCGAATGATTTTTTATACTTTCTACCTATTTCCTGGTACTATAATTTTGCCATAAAATACAAATTTTTAATCCAATTTTAATACATGTCATCATCATAATTAATATTTTTATTTATTACTCCTATTTACTTAAATCTAATAATTAAATAATCATTTTGCCAACAAACACCAAAAGCAACATTGATTAAATAAAGTTAAGTATATAAAAATAGGCATACCTGTATATATTTAGGTATATGAATTGATTTGCTATTAAAAAGCAACATTTATGAATATTATGTATTTACATGTAGAATGAGAGAGGTGTTTGTTCATCAAAATAGAAATGAAAACTACTATTAAAAAAATCTATTGGTATGTTTATACGGGGTGTAAGGAACAGCTTCCCGCAAACTGATAGGGGTTGCTCAGTCAATTATACTGAACAATTTCCACGAGGAAATTCTTTCAGGAAATGAAAAATTTGATTTTCCCATACAAAATTACCACCTCGATCAAACAATTAGTTGGTATGTAAAAGCATTTTTTTTTTCCTGAAAGAATTTAGGCCCGATTGATAATCAGCACTCAAGAGTGACAGCGAGTTTAAGTTCGTATCAGAAATGTCATTTCAGTACAAAACGACCTGTCAAATCCATACTTAATATTGCTCTCAATCTTGAGATCGATTTATAAATACGAGCCTTAGTTTCGTTGAATTAGGTACCCCTATCAGTTTCTGGTACGCTGTCCCTTACACCAGGTATTTTCAAGTAACTTTAGTTTTTTTTTTTTGTCAAATTTTCGATTGTCAAAAAAAAAAGACAATCCTACGATGACTGACTAATTTTAATACTTTACAATTGTACTTCTCGGAGAAATAATCTATTTAAAATTATATAAAAAATAACTACAATATAATGACTTGAAATGGTAACTAGGTATAAACATTTGACATGAGTAATATTAAACGATATCATTATTATCACAAAAATAATGCACATACAAATTACAAAAAAAAAATCTACCTTCTTTTCTCTATTAAAAGGGCATAGAGTACACATTAATATAGAAAATCTCCCCTTTAGGTAGGTATGTGCAGTGCAACATAATCTTTATTTAAATAAATGTAATTTCCGAAGGAATCTTTAAATAACTTAGAATAAAATGACCAGCATTTTCTATATGACGTTTTTTTTTTTGAGAAAAATAAAATTCTAGCTTCTCAAAAATCTTTCTCCTCGTTAGAATAACTACAGATGAAACCTACACATTGTATTTATCACGATTTTGAAACAAAAATGGCACTTAAAGTTTTTGATGTAACAAAATTGAAACTTACATAGAAGTACTTACCACTGGTTCACATAAAATTAACAAATATTCCTAAAAATTAAGTACTTTCGTCAAACGACTAACATTTACTTACGAAATAAACTTGTACAGATCCAGTTGGTAAATAATATAACTATGTACTTAAATTACATAAAAATATAAAATAATAAATCTTTAAAAAACATAAGTGACTTATTTTTTTTTGGTGATATAGTTAACAGCGCGCCATCTTTATTTTATTTTACTTAGACAGAATTTCAAGATGGCGGCTAATTCTTAACCCCTTTTTGAGTTACAATTGGGAAAATCATAAAAGCTTATATTTTAGATCGAAATATTTATTGAAAGCTGATATACACTTTTGGCACTACCTTATGTCTTTTTCATACTTATTACAGTAGGTATAGTATACAGGGTGTAAAAGAAAGGGTGTATGTACCCGAATGGATATGAACCAACCGATGAAACTGAACAACTTTCCCAAAGAAACATAGGTTGAAAAACTAAAAAAAAATGACCTTCCATAAAAAAATGCATCAGCTGGTAGCGCGTTTAGTATGGGAAGTATTTTTTTTATTCCGACCTATGTTCCTCAGGGAAAGTTGTTCAGTTCAATGGTTAAGATCACATCCTTTCGCGTGCATAATACCCTCTCTGTTACACGTTGGTTGTACCAACTTTTTTTTTTTTTTTTGAGAATCCTTATGAACATTCAGAATCAGAAAAATATTGTAAGCAAACATTTTGGTTTGGCCACTAAAGATGAAATTTTTACATTTAATTGTATTCAGCTTTCCATTTAAATTTAAATGATGTTTAAACATATTTTTCAATGCATTTTTTCTTGTCAATCCTATACACATTATATCCGTTTAATAAATCAACAATTTAATAAGCTCATTTGATATCTGATTTTGTATTATTAAGAACGCTCATAGCGTATAAATAATACAATTGTATTTTCTTTAACATAAAAATTAAACTCAAAAAAATATTTGTAGAAAAAGATTACCGATTATTATTTTTTAGCTTTACTTCCATTACTAGGGAAAGGATTTATTTATTTATTGGTATGATTTAAATTGGTCATAGAAAATGACAATTTTTTATCCATTCTGTAAACCATATTTGTTTGTTCTCATAAAAATAATTGCTAAGCCCCATAAACTTCTTACGACTTTGCATCAACCGACTTTATATTTTACTAAAGATTGATGCAATTATTTTAGCTCCAATATTGAATGCTCTTTTTACCATATTTTGCACCTATGTTAACCATATTTTGCATTTATGTTAACCATACTTTGGATTTATGTTAACCATACTTTGGATTTATGTCAACCATACTTTGCATTTATATTTACCATACTTTGAAAACATACTTTGCATGTATGTTTACTATACTTAGCACATTTATGTTAACTGTACTTTGTATTTATGTTTATCATACTTTACATTGTATGTTTTAAGATATGTACTTAGCGTTTGTGTTTGTCATATTTTGAATTCATGTTTACCATAGTTTGCATATGTATGTTTACCGCACTTTGCATTATTTACGTTAACCCTACTTTGCATTCATGTTTAACATATTTTGCATTTATGTTTTATGTCAACCATACTTTACATGCATGTTTATCATATTTCGCATTCATGTTTAGCATATTTTGCATTTATGTTTGCCATACTTTGAATTTACGATTACCATACTTCGCATTTGTGTTTAGGGTTCATTTTGGAGCCCAATGGGCAGTGGAATTCTTCGGAAAACTCTTTAAGGTTGGAAATAGGTCCAATGACGCGGTACTTAGCAATGGTGTGGTCATCTTTCTCGATTTGCATCTTGGCCGATTCCTTTGTCATAGATGAACACCATACCTGAAATATGAGGGATTGATCAAGTATTGTCTTCGAACAGCGCAAACCTGAGTTTAACTATTAAGTACGAAACCTGAGTTAAACTATACAAAACCTGAGCCAAACTATATAAAACGTGAGCTAAACTATACCAAATCTATGTCAAACTACATCATACTTACCAGAGCCAAGCTACACTAACCTGAGCCAAACTACACTAACCTGAGCCAAACTACACTAACCTGAGCCAAACTAAACTAACCTGAGCCAAACGATACCATACCTGGGCAAAAGATATGAAGAACAGTTGTCGATGGTTATATTTAAGTCCGGGCAGCGTATAGTTAACCTCGGCGTCCCTACTATAGTCCAAGTAAGCGTGGAATGATGCCTTCAGACCACCATTGTCAGCTATGTTTTCACCTGGAAGGAATTATGAACGTTCAGGGTAAAACAATGGCCACAACTTCGGCGTAAACAAGATTTAACTATAATAAAACAATGGCCACGATTCAGCGAAAAAATATTTAACTAAAATAAAACCATACTCGTCATTTTCCGTTTTGGATAGCACTTTTGGACGGACTTATTATAATTCTGTCACTTCAAAAATCTTCGTAGGTAGGTCCCGACTAAAATCCTGTGAAAAAAAATTTATAGAGTTCTATTGGACAGGATTAGAATAAGTCCGTCTATACTGCCATCCTTTTCTGTTTGCTCAAGACGAAAAATTACTAGTATGGTTCTATTTTAAATAAAATTTTAAAACGCCGAATCTTTAAATATTTTTATGTGATTTTTCATCGTTACAACTATAAAACACCCCCTAAGTTATGGCACGCAATCAAATAAACACCCTGTATGTATAGATTGTTTAGTACTGGTTTATTTAGAACTTCTTCTTCTTCTGTCGTGTGGGTTTCGAGTCATTCGACACGATGAACCCTGGTGTCAGAGTTATTAAACCGCATAATAGCACAGCTAAAGGGCCTTTGTGTAACGACCGCTATCAAAGACAGCGGGACCGACGGCTTAACGTGCCCTCCGAAGCACGGAATCATTTTTCTTTTCGGGCAATTAGGTGATTCAGCCTGCAATGTCCTAACCAAACCGGGGAAAATCTCACAAAGTGATAAATTAACAATAATATCAACTTTGTGTTCCCCCCTGGGAATCGAACCCAGGACCTCCGGATCGAGAGCCCATGGCTCAGACCACTAGACCACGGAGGCAGTTTAGTACTTACCTAACGTCTGTTTTCCGTTAAGGTGCTGTCCTTCTTCCTGATAATCTGTATACTGTTTTTTGATGCATTCGGCGCGTTTCTTGAACCGACTGATCGTTGCATTGTTCCACCACTGGTTCAGATTTCCGAATCTGGAATAGAGGACGGTCATAAAAAATATTTTCGTTATCTGAACAAATTTTCTAAAAATACCTCATATTTTAATAACATTTTCTGCCTGCAGAAAATGGATGAGAACGGCTGAAGACCGAGCTGAGTGGCGTGCCATGGGAGAGATTATACTAATCAATATATTTCAATCAAATAATATGGCATACAAAGAAAAAAAAAACCACCAAAACATGCCTTGTGGAGTATGATTTGAAAGGTCTCATTGAGTAGATTACGAATATATAGCATAGTATAACACTTTTAACACTTTTTCTAAGAATTTTGTGTAAATGCAGAATTTTCGTATATTCTCTACAAAATTCTTAGAAAAAGTGTTTGAAATGTTATAGTATGCTATACGGGGTGTAAGGGACAGCGTCCCGCAAACTTATAGGGGTTGCTCAGTCAACGAAACTGAACTACTACCACCAGGTTTTTTTTTCAGGAAATGAAAAAAAAAATTTGCTTTTTCATACGAAATGACCACACATCGATCAGACAATTTGTATGGGAAAGCAATTTTTTTTTTCATTTCCTGAAAAAAAAACCTGGTGATATGTGTTCAGTATTGTTGACTGAGCAACCCCTATCAGTTTGCGGGACCCTGTCCCTTACACCCGGTATATTTGTCCCCCCTCTCACCACTTTATCACCGTACGATGTACTGACTCGTAATCAAGAAGTCATAAGGAATCCAACGGTACCAGTCGAAGCTATAGCCAGAGGTTACAGTTAAAAATTTCATCTAAGTACTACGACTTTCTATACTAGGTGGGAATCAATGCCGTGCCGTCAAGTGGAAAAGCGTGCCATATAATGGCCTCAATTCACGCCGTCCAGTTACTAATTCTAATTCTTAGTAGCGCTGTCACTTTCTTAACTTTGACATAAGAACAGGATAGCAAACAAATACGTGAGTTTGACATTTCTTATCTGACATAAGACTGCTTAAATTAATGAGGAGCCAAACTAAAAGCTAAATACAGATGGCGCTCTGGGCGACTGTACCTTATTTCGTGTCAATGTCACATGTGTATTGCGATTTTATCAGTTTTTTTAACATAAACGATATTTTTTTCAATATAATCACTTTCTTTGTAATGCGCTGAACACATTCAACTTGCATCACTTGCATTGAAGTTTTTAATACGTAATTTTTTTTCCCACTGTCTCTCACTGTTTTCTTTATTTGTAATCTTTGGAAAACAAATGAATTCCCCTATTTTTGCAATTAAATGCACTGCATTGTGGCATTTACTGATAATATTCTAAAAATATTCAATTTGTTTACAAAAGTTGGTACAATTTGACAGTTCTCAAGGTACAGTCGCCCATGCGACACCTAGCGGGAGAAAAAGGCAGTTTTCCTCCCAATTAAAATTAGTGAGCACGCTCTATGGTCATTCCTTATTTAAAGCGCCGTACGTCAAATTAAGAATGTCAAAGTCACGTGTTTGTTTGCTATCCTGTTCTTATGTCAAATTTAAGAAAGTGACAGCGCTACTAAAAATTTGAATTAGTAATAGTGCGTCCTGAATTAACACCATTTTCATTGATTTCATACACTAATTGGGTACATGTACCAGAAACAATTCAGGCTGCCTCGAAACGCGGCAGTCTTTCAAAAATATGAACAACCGGAACAGGATTCATATAACTTAGTCCTAGAGCACGTGTGAGGTCGTATTCAGCCAAAGACACTTCGACACCGCGTTCTGAAAACCTACTAGCGCCATCTGTTGATACATCCTGCAAGTATTACTTTTTCTACCAAAATCACAGAATCCAAAACAGTTGATTGTTTTTACTCCACGCCATGGGCGACTTTGAGTTTTAGAATAAAGGTAAACAAAGTTTCATGTCTTTTTATTCAAAAACACATTTCGAAAATAAATGATACGTGTTGGCAAATTACTAATTAATTAAATTAATAATTTAATATTGATTTCATTATGTCGTCAATGGCCTCGATTCACGCCGTCCAGTTGCTAATTCTAATTTTTAGTAGCGCTGTCACTTTCTTATATTTGACATAAGAACAGGGTAGCAAATAAACACATGACTTTGACATTCCTAATCTGACATTAAATTGCTTAAATTTGACATTAGATTGCTTATTTAACGTAAAATAAGGAACATGCTCTATACTATGCTCGGTTCTTATTTAAAGCAGCTTATAATATGTCAAATTAGGAACGTCAAACACATGTGTTTATTTGCTATCCTGTTCTTATGTCAAAGTAAAGAAAGTGACAGCGCTATCTTATAAGAATGTGGGCGCCAGAATCGAGGGCATTATCGCTTCCACGATACCGTGCCGTTGCCGTTGCCGTTGCCGTGGACGTGTTGGGTACACGTATGTAATGTACCAGAAACAATTCAGGCTGCCTCGAAACGCGGCAGTCTTTCAAAAATTTTAAAAATTTTAAGAACGGTCCGGATAACCGTATCCGGAATAGTGACACTTGATCCTAGGGCACGTGTGAGGTCGTATTCTGCCAAAGACACTTCGATACCGCGTTCTGAAAACCTACTAGCGCCATCTGTTGATATATCCTGCAAGTATTACTTTTTCTACCAAAACCACAGAATCCAAAACAGTTGATTGTTTTTACTCCACGCCATGGGCGACTTTGAGTTTAAACAAAGTTTCATGTCTTTTTATTCAAAAACACATTTCGAAAATAAATTATACGTGTTGGAAAATTACTAATTAATTTAATTAAAAATTCAATACTAATTTCATTATGTCGTCACAATATCTAATAGCTTGAACTTATATTAGAAACAAGATCTTCGATTAAATGACTTAAAACTTTGTTTATTCTAATAAAAGTCAGTTGGAAATACTATAGGTAGGTTCATATTTTGTTCTATAATCCTTCCATGATTGTGGAAGTGAACGTGAGTGTGTGAGAGAGTGAATGTGAGTGTGTATGCGTGTTTATGTGAGTGTGTGTGTGTTTGTGTTTATGTGTGTATGTGTGTGTGAGGAGCCAAACTAAAAGCTAAATACAGATGGCGCTCTGGGCGACTGTACCTTATTTCGTGTCAATGTCACATGTGTATTGCGATTTTATCAGTTTTTTTAACATAAACGATATTTTTTTCAATATAATCACTTTCTTTGTAATGCGCTGAACACATTCAACTTGCATCACTTGCATTGAACTTTTTAATACGTAATTTTTTTTCCCACTGTCTCTCACTGTTTTCTTTATTTGTAATCTTTGGAAAACAAATGAATTCCCCTATTTTTGCAATTAAATGCACTGCATTGTGGCATTTACCGATAATATTCTAAAAATATTCAATTTGTTTACAAAAGTTGGTACAATTTGACAGTTCTCAAGGTACAGTCGCCCATGCGACACCTAGCGGGAGAAAAAGGCAGTTTTCCTCCTCATTACAACTGACCTGTCATACTCTCTCCCCTGGTCGTCGAAGGCGTGGGTGAGCTCGTGCCCCATCACGACTCCCATGGCGCCATAGTTCACAGACTTAGGGTTGTCACCGTCGTAGAATGGCAGCTGCAGGATTCCCGCTGGAAAGACTATCTGGTTCTTCGTTGGTGTGTAGTACGCGTTGACTGTCGATGGGGTCATGCCTGGATAAAGAAAAAAAAAGACTTCTAAAATGTAATTTTTTAAAACAAGTGGATTTAATCATAACAATTTTACCAAAGCACAATTATTTTTTTATTAGAATTGTTGCACATTTGGGATTCTTTTAGCACACACAAAAGCTATTTTATTTCACATTAAATATGAAGGAAAGAAAATAATAAATTCGCCTCGGGCCTCTCTGCCTACCATTTTAAGAATAGACGCGTGATTTTTGAATAGTTTCCTAGTAATTTTAATTTTATTTATCTAGATAAAGTTTTATTGTTTGTAAAATTTTATGTAGGTAGGTATGTCTGAATAAAAGTCTACAACGTGTAACAGAAAGGGTATATGCATCGAGAAATGTGTGAATCTACCCATGAAACTGAACAACTTTCCTTAAGGAACATAGGTTGAAAAACGAAAAATAAAATTTAACCTTCCATACAAAATGCATCAGCTGATAGCGCATTTAGTATGGGAAGTCAAAACTATTTTTCCGTTTTCCGACCTATGTTCCTTAGGGAAAGTTGTTCAGTTTCATGGGTAGATTCCCACATTTCTCGATGCATATACCCTTTATGTTACATGTTGTATAGGTACATATAAAAAAAAATTGCTTGCTTACCCCATTTGGTCTTATTCACAGGCTGATCCAGCTTCATGAGGTCATTTTTGAGACTGTACTTGTTGAAATTGATGTTATTTTCAAAGTACTCATTCGGAGTCACCACGAGGTCCTCGTATTGCTTGTCCAGTTCAGCTTTGTCCAGGATGTAGTTGGGGAAACCTGGAAAATTATATTGCAGAATTAATAGCGTGTACCTATATATACAGGGTGTTACAGAAAGGGTATATGTATCGAGAAATGTGTGAATCTACCCATGATACTGAACAACTTTCCCTAAGGAACATAGGTCGAAAAACGAAAAATAAATTTTGACCTTCCATACAAAATGCATCAGCTGATAGCTTATTTAGTATGGGAAGTCAATTTTTTTTTTTCGTATTTCGACTTATGTTCCTTAGGGAAAGTTGTTCAGTTTCATGGGTAGATTCACACATTTCACGATGCATATACCCTTTCTGTTACATGTTGTATACAGGGTGTCCAGGAATTAATGGATAACCCTTTAACTGCGGCTAGCTTGACCGATGCCCTACTTGCAAAAAAATTATGACCTCAGTAAAAGTGTCACAGTTTTCGATATATCGTACAAAAACCGTTTTTTTAATAATTTTCTCCCTACGCTCAGTTATTTTCATGCCATTTCATCAAATATCAACATTTTTGGGTTTTTTATTTTTTTTAATATACCTTAATAGTTGATACTTAAAATGAATACATTATTTTAGTACCTATTTATAAGAAAATAATTTAAAAAATAAGTTTTATTGAAAAAATTAGGCAAAATATTTTTTAAATTTTGTCTTTGACCTCCTACGGTAAAAAAAAAAGTGACAATTTTACTGAGGTCATAATTTTTTTACAAGTAGGGCATCGGTCAAGCTAGCCGCAGTTAAAGGGTTATCCATTAATTCCTGGACACCCTGTATACCCCGATGGCGATCGCAAAAAAAATGTGGTAGGTATTTATTCAAAATTTTGCTTTAAGTACACAGCTAACTAAACTCTAGATAGGTACTGAATAAAGGCATTCGTCCATGATAAAGGGAATAAAGTCAGACGCAGCAGCCATTCTGAACAGTGGCATCTCTGTAATCGTAAGAGAACTAATTAAACTGGAAATAGCATGTGAGCTAAATTGAGCTAATACAGCAAAGTAACACCAGGTGGCGCTGATAGATGGCGTTCAAATAGTCGAAGTATGGATATTTAGAATAATATCATTTATTACTATGGACAGAAACGTCACCAAACCTAAATTGATTTTTAAATAAAATTCAAATTATCCCTCATAAATATATCTCACCTATCATATCAGTGATGGCATCAGCTTTAATCTCAGCCGCTTTCCTGGTCTCCTCGTCCATCCAGTCCAGGTTCTTGAGGTTCCTTTTGAAGGCATTCCGGATATTGTCTATCATGATCTCTCCCTGGGTTTTCGCCTCACCGTGAAACACTTCGCGGACGAACATTGCGCCTACGGCAAAACCTGGAAATAGAGGTTTAGAATGTCAGTAATTTCCGTGGGTTTATTATTGTTTATCATGAAACTTTATTGTCAAAATTGAAACACTATGGAATCAAAAATGAAGCCTTGAGCCTTTTAAATTCTTATTTGGACGATAGGATTCAGAAGGTTAATGTAAACGGAGTTAAGTCATCAGGGTCACGTGTTAAAATAGGTGTACCTCAAGGTTCAATATTAGGTCCATTTCTATTTTTAGTGTATATTAATGATTTGCCCTACATGATAGAGAATTTGTCAAAGATTGTATTATTTGCAGATGACACATCTCTTGTTTTTAAAGTTGATAGACATGCACAAAATTATGACAACGTAAATAACACTCTTGGACAAATTCATAATTGGTTCACTGTTAACAATCTAGTGTTGAATGCGAAGAAAACCAAATGTATAAAATTCACTTTGCCTAATGTAAATTCTTCCAATAATGATGTTGTACTTAATAATGAAAGATTAGAGTTCACCGAAAGTACAGTTTTCTTAGGGATTACACTAGACTCGAAACTTCAATGGCATCCGCACATTACATCTTTATCGGGGAGACTTAGTTCAGCCGCATTTGCTGTACGAAGAATCCGAGAGCTCACAGATATTGCTACAGCAAGACTTGTTTATTTTAGTTATTTTCACAGCATTATGTCCTACGGAATTTTGTTGTGGGGCCGCGCTGCTGACATTGATTCAATTTTTGTTCAATGAATGACATACTTTCCCGTGGTAAAAGTCAGTTAAAAACCTTCCTCATGAATCACTCTATTTATTAAAAAAAACGCATCAAAATCCGTAGCGTAGTTTTAAAGATCTAAGCATACATACAGACATACATACAGACAGAGGGAAGCGACAGCGACTTTGTTTTATACTATTTATAAGGTGCTTCATGTTCTCCCCTCTTCGATAAACAATATACTATTATTAGAGAGAGATATTAGATTAGTTTGGATTAGGTCACCTACCTATAGCATTATTAGTGTCGGTAACACAGTATCGCCATGACTCCTCAGTGCCTTCAGATCCGAACAAAGCCTTGCGAAGGATTTTGGTCGCGTCGCGGAAAGATTTCGACAGATACGTGGAGAGAGATCGGGAGACTTGCCACATCATGTAGCTGGTTATGGTCCTGAAAAGATATAATAGTTAACCTGTGTGCAGATATTGGTGCCGATTTGATTAGCACACGACTTAAATAAGTCATTTTCTTTAATATTCTGTCATGAGATAATAGAATGAGACGGAAGTTATGTAATAAACGTAGTTTCAGTTAGAATCATTTTAAACTACATATCTATAATCCACGTCCTTGTTAAATTGGGAGCAATAAAAAAACATAGAATGTAACAGCTGCAATTTTCCTTGGCATAATCTAAAAGAAGATGGCTTCCTCGAGCTTTGGTATATTGTAATTTAGGCCATAGATTGACAAACTGCTCAATAACTTATCTAAAATAGCACCTCCAGCAGCTTTCATTAAGTCGTCGACGCTCTACCAACCCCATAAGAAACTGAAGGCGTGACTTGGTACTTACTTCTGATCCTCCTCAGTTTTGGAGTACTTCTTGATGACTTTGGTCAGGTTTCTAAAGTAGTCCGGGGCGTATACTACGATCCTCTCGTTTTCACTAATCTGCAATTCATAAGATAATTTTGAAAAAAACTAGGTTAAATAGAAAAACATAGAATGTACCAACTGGATTTCTTCCCGGTATACTGGAGTAATCTGTAGTAAAAACGAAGAAAATCTGCTCACATGCAGAGAAATTCAAGGTGGTGTATGAAGTCGACCAATCCGTACTGGACCCGCGTGGTCGACTAAATCCCGATCGCCTTAATTCAGGGTAAACTTTTAGAAAGGGGACAGCATCGCACAAACTAATAAATGTTACTCAGTCAACAAAACTCAGTAACTTCAGGAAATGTTTTTTTTTTATTTTCCATATGAATAACACCATGGCCCTGATCCTGAGCGCAGGGGGATCCAGCACTACTTTATTATTTTGTTCTTTCTGTACCACTTTAGACTTAAAATGTCCAAATCATTCTTATATGCAAAACAGAATGCATCTCACCATCGCCATTTATAATTTACTAACAGTTTACACTCATTTATACAGCGACATCTAATTACCACTTATGTCAACAAACTTTCCAACTAGTCAAATCAGCAACTTTTTATGTAATGTCAAAAACGCTTTTTTGTATGAAAATAGTGAGTTATGACGTCACATTTTAGTAAATATTGAGTACTCAAATCAATCTATACTTATAAAATCGTTTGTCCTTACTGACTGACTGACTGACTGATTCATCAACGCAGAGCCTAAACTACTAAAGATAGAATCGTGAAATATGGAAAGCAGGTTACTCTTATAACGTAACCTCCCACTAAGAAAGGATTTCCGGATTTTCCCTCCCTTAACGGGTAAAAAGGGGGGTTGAAGTTTGTATGAAAGTCCGTCAATTTTGAAGGTAGGATCTTCAAATTTTGTATTTAGGCTAATGATTAAAAAATAATTTATACGTGTTTCAGAATTTTTGCATTTTTTTACCCCTAAGAGGGTTAAATAGGGGATGGAAGTTTGTATGGAAATTCCGTCAATTTTGATGGCAGGATCTTCCAATTTTGTTTTTGGGCTAAAGATTTAAAAATAATGAACACGTGTTTCAGCGTTTTTGTATTTTCCCCCCTAAGGGGGTTAAATAGGGGATGGAAGTTTGTATTGAAATTCCGTCAATTTTAAAGGTAGGAACAGCGCGGGAACTCAATCCCACGGGAAAACTCTTAGCTGCGGGTGAAACCGCGGGGCGGAAAGCTAGTAACTTATATACTTGTAACTTGATTATTAAAATCTAAATGTGCATTTATTTTTTAAATGATGAATGAAATCCACAATATTTTGAGCCATCAGTTTTAAATATAAACGTTTTGAATTTTTTAAGCTACCCAGTCAAGTACCCAATTGTCTAATCGTGGTTATTTTCCTGAAAAATTACCTTTGTGAAAGCTGTCACTTTCGTTCACTGAGCAATCCCTATTATATCAGGTTTGCGGGAAGCTGTCCCTTACACCGGTGATATACTTACACTTCTATTGACCAGCTTGAAGGCATCATTGAAGAAAGCGGTCCAGTTCAAAAATGGCGCAATTTTCTGCCAATCTTTCAACACGAAGGGATTGTACAGGCCTTCTTCGTCTCTCCTGCGATAATTAAACAATGATGTGACAATGATAATTATTGAAATACCATGCAAAATATAGCTTAAAAAAGGCCTAATATTGGCGGCGATTCGTAAACAGCTTCAACTTAACTAATTTAAGATTAGTCCTGTCACTTTCTAAAATTTGAATAAAATAGAGACAGCAACACAACAGCTGATTATAATTGTGTCAAACTGACGTATAACGCTCAAAATTAGTCAAATTAAGTTGTGATGTGAAAGGGTCCCGACTAAAATGCGTTTCGTTTCGTGCATTCGATCTATGTGACAGGAAGTCCGTCTGTACTGCCATCCTTTTCTGTTCGCTCGAGATGGAAAGTAACAGGACTAAACTTAAATAAGTTAAGTTGGTTCTATAACCGAATCGGCAGCATTATTTCAAATTGTATCTAACACCAGACTATTATGTTCAATCAAAAGACGTTAAAAGTTTTTTAATTTCTGCCATACTATACTGTGATGGAAATAAAAACATACTTCTCCCGGGCATGCTGTAGAAACCAGCAAAGGGATTCGAGGGTTACAGTCTATAAGCGATAGGCTGACAACCTTCAGGCGTGGCGGAAACGCCACGAGGCGTTTTGCGCAATCAAATTTGCGCAAATCTACCCCATAAGGGATAAAGGAATGACTTTATGTATACCTATATCAAGTCTTTTTTTTTTCTTATTTAAACAGCGTTTGTGTTACAACCGTGCGCGTGTTTCTTACCTATCTTCAGAAGGCGTTGTTATATTAGCCAGTTCAGTCTCAAAAGCGATGACTTTAGCCATCTGCGCTTTGGCCTCAGTTTTGTTAGCGCCTAGAAGGGTCCATATGCGTGTCATGTAGTCTAGGTTTGCGTCTGGGACTTACCTATCTTCGGAAGGTGTGGTTATATTAGCCAGTTCAGTCTCAAAAGCGATGACTTTAGCCATCTGCGCTTTGGCCTCGGTTTTGTTAGCGCCTAGGAGGGTGCATATACGGGTCATGTAGTCTAGGTATGCGTCTAGGACTTTCTTGTGAGCTGTTTTATTGAGGTAGTTGTCGCGGGTTGGGAGATTCAGGCCGCCTTGGTCGAGCTGGAAAAAAAAATGGTGATAGGTTACAAATTTCCATGCTGGACTGGGCGTGATAGAAATGATAGACTTTAGCAGCTGTTACTCTTCGCGGGTTTACACGGAGTGTAAGTGACGGGTGTGTTGCTCATTTCCTGAAAGAATTTCCTAGTGAAAGTTGTTCAGTTTGGTTGACTGAGCAACCCCTATCAGTTTTTCGGTACGCTGTCCCTTACACCCGGTATAACAGAACACTTTACCGTGGAAAACCTCATTCTTCCGCGGCCTCCGCAGGCCAACAGTCATAAAATATGTGTCTTGAAATATATGTTATGTAGCTTAGTGATAGAGCTCTATCACTAAGCTACATAACATATATTTCAAGACACAATTTTATGACTGTTGTACTCATAAACACCATTACTAATTCAAATTTTGTATGCATAACGTATCACGATAGCTTATCAGGACGCATGTTCCATGTAAAATACTTATATTCTGTTCATTATTAAAAAATAATTTTTGCCATACTAAATGAGCGTTTTACCTACTGAAGGTTGGCCGTCAGCTAATTAATATGAACCATTGCTTAGCTCAAATCGATCAGCCGACTACTGCGCGGAATCTGGTCGAGCGCAGGATATGTGAACACCGCCTTACGCCAGCTGTCTACGTACGTATTCATGTCATTACAACTTATATTATTTTATTGCATAATAGTCTCAAAAATGGGAATTTTTTGGATGATACTTGTGAGTTCCTGTAGAGGGCGCTGAAACTGGCTAAAAATACGTTTCTTTACACGCAAAAGTCTATTGACTAATTATATATTTTCTAATTTTGGCGAATCAATATTTTCACATCTCCGAAAGTTGTATTTTACTTATCTATAGTTCAATAATCAATAAAAAAGCACTAAGAAAGCCTTTCTAAACCATAAATTTTAAACTAAAACTTATTTTTCACATTGCGTGAAACGAAAACGTCAAAACAACGTTATACGACCTGTCAAAATGTTAGGCGCGCACAACGCCATCTATTTTGAAACTGAGAATTTTCTCCGAAACGAGCATATTAAAAACCCCCATTGCTTAGTTTTCGTTTTATTAAGATTGAGGGGATTTTTTATGGAAATATAATGAGCCATTTCGCAGCGGTTGTTTGACGTAATTGTAGGTTGGCGTGATTAGGCCTTAAAATTGCGTTCCATTGCCAGTAATTAAAACCTTGAATCCATACACTTCATTTTTCATTAGGTACTGAAATAAATATAGGCCCGTATTGATAATCAGCACTCAAGAGTGACGGCGAGTTTAAGTTCGTATCAGAAATGTCATTTCAGTACAAAACGACCTGTCAAATCCATACTTAATATTGCACTCAATCTTGAGATCGATTTATAAATACGAGCCCAGTCTCGAAGATTTTGTGATGCGTAACATACATACCTACGGTATATATTTTTTGGATTTTGAAATTCAAATTATGTGGGGAAGTCCGTCTACAGGGCAACTCCGTCTAACGACTATAACTTCAGCATTTAAATAAGAGCGCGGATTACTTTGTGGTCGATAAAACCAGTATTGTGGTGTTAGTTCAAATCACATGGCGCTAGTAGCATTAAGAGGCTAGAAAAAAATAAAATAGCCATTTTTGTGACGGTGTGCCGGTCTTACCCTGTATAATGAAGTATGCCGGACTTCCCCACATTGACCTTATTTAAGAACAATTTGATTTTGGGCAGAGTTGGAATTTCCATCAAAATATCCTTTGCCTAATATAAAGGTATGCCTATGAAAAAAAATTGACAATGACAAGCATGTTGACGTATATAATGTATACTATTTTTAATCTGTGATTACTTTTATTGTTCTTGGCAAAGGAAAAAGTTACATGCGTCCGAACTTTGTGACTTACAACCTTTTAGAATTAGATGAATCATATTTCAAAAATAAATTTGCTTCAAATTTTATAGGCATACATAAGGTGATTTTATAGAAACGGGACCAATCTGCAAGTATGCCCTTTCAAATAAAAAAATAATTTTCCAGATCGGTTAATAAATGACGGAGTTATGAAGTAACAAACATAAAAAAAATTAAAAAATAATAATGAAAATAAAAATAATAAAACATACAACCGAATTGAGAACCTCCTCCTTTGTTTTGGAGTCGTTTAAAAAATCCAATTCTGATTATGGGATCCATGAGGAATTGACGGAACTCTTCAAATTTTATAGGCATACATAAGGTGATTTAGTATATTCAGTAAAACACCAAATAGGTTATTATAAAACAATTGACAATAAAAAGTACCTACCTACTTAGTCATTCATTCTTTTGCGTATCGATTTACTATCGTGAAAAGTCATGCTCGCTTCGCTCGCGTATTTTAACGTGTTTATCATTAGTTTCCGTGTCTCGTATTCGTTTTTTCTTTTGTGTATTTATCTATTTATTTTCGTGAAGCCTATTTTGACAAGACCTCAACTATGACCCCCAAAGCCGCATCCGTCCCTGTTTCGGTATTCATAGGTTTCATTAAGTACCTAGGGATGTAAGTACCTACCTAATCGAAATTTATTACCACTATGAACTTAATTGTTTTTTTTATGACATTTTGAAATGCTTATTAAGCTACAGCATTATTAAAACGCAAAACGCAGTGGGACACCACAGGCTAACAAAAAAAAATGTATCTGGTACATTGGTACTGTTTTTTCGCATTCGTTCAAATAGCGACAAGCCAGACAAGTGACTGTAGCGGTAATAAATGCGAACAGATATTGAATGGGACCTTGACTACCATTAAGGAGTTCCCACATATGGCGGGTATTGTAACTGGAGACTTCGCAAAACGCAAATACGTATTATATTGTGGAGGAGCTGTGTTCCGAAAGAGAATAATACTTACCACAGCGTGTTGTGTGGATGTGTATAGGAAGAATATGTCTAACCTGGCTGTTATTATTGGAACAGAGGACGTGTTTAGTAAAGTATGAAACATTTAATTTAAATATTACGTTATACAGAGTGTAAAAAATCTCTTGAAAAATGTTTCTTCCATGCTGGATTGGGAGCGATAGAAAAACATATCATGTGCCAGCTGCATCTCCTCCCGGGCATGCTGTAAAAACCAGCTAAGGGATTCGAGGGTTTCAGTGTATGGCAATTTATAGGCGATGGGCTGACAACCTGTCACTATAGCAATATACATTATCATCTGTAATAACCCTCAAAACTTGTCAGACGTGGCGGAACAACTTTTGTTTAGGTAGTTTTTTCTCTGCCTACCCCTCTAGGGATAAAGGCGTGATTTGTGTATGTATGTATGAGTGTAAAAATAGTAGTGCGTTCCTTTAAACTACTTAATATATCACTGATATGCAACACAAACCATTTATGTTAAATAAAAAAATATGAAATTAAAACAGAAACAAGTGGGCCACTAAAGAACGCAGCACTTTTTTTCACTCTGTTTAGTTATCTTGGGCCCGTATTTATAATCAGCTCTCAAGAGTGACAGCGAGTTTGAGTTCGTATCAGAAATGTCACTTTAGAACAAAACGACCTGTCAAATCCACACTTAATATTGCTCTCACTCTTGAGATCGCTTTATAAATACGAGCCTTGGTCATGATGATAAAATATACTTATAATATCTAATCTAATAGCTAAATATCATCTTTTAGTCGGCAGAAATTCGCTACATCTCAAATTTAATTATTCACCCATGTTATAATCCGAAAAACTGGCACAATGACATTGCACTGGTGATTCTCACTAAAGAACTTCAGTTTGGAGTCATCCAACCCGTCAAAATCAGCCGATATTGGCCAAAAGACGTTACAAAAGCCAATTTTTCCGGATATAGTGGTATACAAGTAAGTTTTTGGGAAAATGTAATCGCACTATAAAATAATGGTTTCCACTATCAATATGTTTAGCTTTAAAATTAATGGAAAAACTACAAAAATAATAGATTCAACTTTACATAATGCTAAGCTATAAAATTAGTTGAATTAACTTTAAAATAATGATGACCATTACAAAATGCTGCATATAGTATAGGTCCTGTATACCAGCTACTCCTATAGTAAAGGACCAATATTACTAAATTTGTGGAATGTATAAGTAGCCTTTCATTTTCTGAGGTTTATGAAACAAATGATCCTAATAAACTTACAACTCATACAACTCATTCCTTGAAATATTTTTTTTGTTTTATGACCTTTGTTTTCCTGTTAAGATTATTATAATGAAGAATGTCAGGAAACCGAAGTGGATCTCAAAAGGTATTAGGAGTTGTTGTAAACGTAAATGCGAAATGCTTTGGCACTTTAGACTCAATAATAACTTATGCAATAAAAAATCTTTAAAGAATTACGCCCTAAGACTAAAAAGATAGATAATTTTTTAGATAATTAAACTAACACAAAAATCGCAAAACAATAATTTTATACTCAATTCATCAAACAAATCAGAAGCAACCTGGAAGATTATAAACAACAACAAGCAAATTTACCCTAAAGAAACAATTACAAATTTAAAAATATTAAACAAAACCGCTATTGTTTCTTATCTACATAAACGATTTTCCAACATGTACTAAGCATCCTATGGTACTATTTGCTGACGACAGCACTGTCCTAATAGAGGGTCGAAATAAAACTGATGGATTTGAATTTGAAATCAATAACACAATCAAAAACATTATTAGCTGGCTAAAAAATAACAATCTTAAAATAAACTTAGAAAAAACAAAAATTATGTACTTTCGGCAAAGAACAGTACAACTATGTGGGGGTTTTATTTTGTATGTATACGCTTTTTTGTAATTATTATTTTTCTTCTTACCTTTTTGATGTTTTGTCAAGTCAAGATTGATAGAACGAATAAATGAAATACGTACTAAGAGAAAATATCGTTTATTTCTGCTGCTGTCCAAAGTGGTAATCTTCAGGAGCCGCGGTACCGCCTCCAAAGAATCTTTTTACTGTGATAGCCAAATTTAAATATCAATTACATGGGAAAACCTATTGAAACTGTTCAATCCACCAAATTTCTAGGAATTACTATAGATAGTAATTTATTTTGGACGTCACATGGGCAGGATCCATGCAATAGACATACAACACGCCCACGCTCTATATAAATTAAAAAAAAACAGCTCACTTGCAAGCTGTACTGGCAGCCTATCACGGTTTTGTCTCATCGATCTTACGATATGGGATAATTTTTTGGGGTAACTGTACATACAGAGATATGATTTTTAAGGCGCAAAAAAGGTGCATTAGAGCAATAAACCCATAGATAGCTGCATTTTAAAAGGCTGAAATTACTGACACTGCCATCGCTTTACATCTACGAAGTGTCTATATTTGTTAAATCTAACTTAGGTACATCTATATAAAAAGAACTCTGTTATCCACAACAGGAAAATGCGAAAAGACGAGTTATGCTTGGTTGCCTCAAATACGGCTTTGCTGCATAAAAGCTTTATATGCCTTGCGCCAAAAATTTATAACAACCTACCGTAATGGGACTTCCTTTGAAATTATTTCGGAAAAAGTTGTTTGCTTTGTTAGTTGATAAGACTTAATATATACATTAATGAATATTTGAATGATAAATTTTGATTTGACATTAATGTACTATCTATTGACATGTTGTTTTTTAATTTTATTTCTATAAACTGTTTGATTAGTGAAAGCCTTGTGAAATCAAATGAATGACATCATATTTAATTTAGTTCTTAATGTCTTTTAACTAGTTTATTGAGAGCAAGTTATTTTCCTTTATTCAACTTTTAAGGATTCTACAATTATTCTACATGACCGCTAATGTACCTATGTTATGTAAATAATATTTTTGTAATGTACCTAACCTAACTATAAGCATATTAGGTACATTAGTACACTGACATAGTCGGTAAGACACATTGGGACTTAAAAAATTATTATATTATATGAAGATCTGTATTTAAAAATTGTACATGTGTTTTGGCAAATAAAGATTGATTGATTGATTGATTGAGTGATTGTATGTGTGTGAAGATTTTTGAATGAAAAAACTAATGTATTGTCTGTAGTTGCATAGTATTTGTATACTACAGTGACAGACTTTCAAGTTATTTTGCGTACCTTTTTACATTCCTTCCAAATTCCTCATTGATAGCTTTTCTTCCAGGGTATCAACATGTATTTAAGCAAATTAAGATATATGGAAATAAATGTATACAGTTCGAGGAAGTGCTGTTTAATCATGAAAAAATCATCTACGATAAAAAAACATCGCGGCCAGATTTGCGTTGGAGATAGAAAGGCGACTGTGCAAAGGAATATACCCATGGGGTACGTAACCACTATAATCATCATCATCACTACATAGTATAAAACAAAGTCGCTTCCCGCTGTCTGTATGTATGCTTAGATTTTTAAAACTACTCGACGGATTTTGATGCGGTTTTTTTTAACAGATTGAGTGTTTCAAGAGGAAGGTTTATATGTATAACACATGCATAATTTAGTAGAGAAACACTGATAATTTTAGAGGTTTCTAATGCTATGTCGTAAATAAATTCATTTTTTTGCGCTTACATTGCAAACGCTGGCTAAACCCTACGAGATAGATCAAAATAATGTACTTCATAAGGTCAACAAAAAAGTCCGCGATGGTAAATGTCTATCTCTTAGGGATGACTCACAATAACCATTTTTATTCTTTACTTTTTACGAAAAATAATGGCTTATTTACGAAGCGATTTTAACAATTTACAACATTAATCCTTATCCAAATAAACACATTTGAAAGCTGATACATTAAATGTAGATTGTAATTGTCCTTTACACTATATAATCTCGATCAATACTTTAGAAGATATCAAACTTATAAACTTACGCCGCGCGGCCGGCTGATCGGCACTCTCGCCCGCCGCCCGCACTGATGACTGGATTTATCGAGTTTTATTGAAATAAATTTATCCTCGAAATCGCCCATTGACCGGAATAAAGGCACACTTCGCGGATTGGCACATTCAATACGCGCAATCCCCGAAATGTCCTTTCATTTCGGCCATTGAGCGTTTTACAAAAACCATTTCGCGGACTGGTAAACACGAAACAGCCAATTGCCGAATTCATTGAAATATCAGGTGTAAAGGATATTAAAACACCAGGCATGAGGGACAACTTAACGCAAACTGATAGGGGTTGCTCAGTTCATGAAACTGAACAGATTTGATCAGGAAATTATCATCGAAGTAATCATTTTTCATAAGAAAGTCAAAAAATATTTTCTTTTCCTGAAAAAAAATCCTGTTCAAAATTGATCAGTTTCAATAATTGAGCAACTCCTCCGTGGCCCGAGGCGAATTTATTATTTTCTTTCTTTCATATTTATATGAAATAATAAATTATGTTTATATCAATAAATATTTATATTTATTTTGTATGTTTTAGGGCAGACAGCGGGGGAAGCCTTATTATTTCCAAGAACGTGTCTATAGGGCTGGTATTTACTCATCGGCTCAGACCTAGTGTTCGAATTGGAACCAACGTAACATATTACTATGATTGGATAATGACGACCGTAAAGAAATTAAACATGATTTGAAGAAAATGAAGTTTTTACTTTATTTTCTGAAATGCCGGATTTAAGGGACAGCTTCCCGCAAACTGATAGAGGTTGCACAGTCAACGAAACTGAACAATTTTCACCAGGATTCCAAAAAATTATTTTGTTTCCTGAAAGTCTTCCCTTTACAAAATTACAAAATGATCACCTCGATTTAGACAATTTGTTTTGTACGTACCTACTTGGAAGCCAAAAATATTTTATATTTCCAAATAAATTATTTCTGAAAGTTGTTCAGTTTAGTTGACTGAGCGAGCAACCCCTATCAGTTTGCGGCAAGCTGTCCATTACACCCTGTATCATAATTGAATTATGGATCCAAGAAACTTGAAATATTAAATTAATCTTTTATTTTGAGCTTCCTCTCCTTCCTTTACTTTTTTGACAGAGATTGTTAAGAAACTTCCATGCTGGACTGGGAGTGATAGAAAAACATAGAATGTGCCAGCTGCATCTCCTCCCGGGCATGCTGTAATAACCAGCTAAGGGATTAGAGGGTTTCAGTGTATTGCAACTTAGGCGATGGGCTGACAACCCGTCACTATAGCAATATACATAATCATCTTTAATAACCCTCAAAACTTGTCAGACGTGGCGGAACGACCTTTGGGTCGTTTTCGCTCTGCCTATCCCATTAGGGATAAAGGCGTGATTTTATGTATGTATTATTTTATGTATTGTTAAGAAGTTAGATCATTTTAGAATCTAAGAAGTCATCATCATCAGGCCTTTGACATCTGAACTTCGTCGCTAGTGACTAAATAGACCGATAACGACACTTTCGTCCGCACTTAGGACACGCAAACTGAGAGTTGACTTGACTGACTTTGACTTTTGACTTTGACTTTGACTTGACGTGGGCCCACAACCTTCATAAATGAGTTTCCTCTATTCATCGCGGTCAGTAGCGAGATCCTCCCACTTGTTGTGGTCGATATTAAAAGCGATTATATCGCGTTTACCGCAGTATGGGACGTCCAACTGCGTTTTGAGAACGCAACTTGGCTCAACATGGTCTATCTGGGCAAACGAGTGCAAACGATCATGCCTCAGAATGTGTCCAAGATATCCCACCTTCCTTCTTTTAACGGTTTCCAAATACATAAAAAAAAACTTACCACAATGACGTGCATGGATGAATTTCTGTCGTCCTCCGTGACTGCCCAGTTGAAGAGACCTCCGAGATTATATCTGTAAAAGATGATGGGCAATCACTCTAGGCTACAGTTCTGACTGCGAATAGGAAAAGAAACACACATAAATCATCATCAAAGCTCATAAAAGTTCCCACCGTGAGGCTCGAGCCTAGGTATACTGAATTAGGGCAGTCAGGCTTTAGTCAACTTAGTGGTCGACTACATACCTATGTATGTCTTCCGCTAGGAAGTGCACTGGGGTCGACGAGGTTAAGGGTCTATGTGCTCGCGGCAACTATCTCTTTCAAACCAATGACAGAATGCGCGCTCTGTCCTTTTCTAGCATGGGGCTGTTTCAAGCCGATTTCATATATTTTTGCATATATCTCATTGTACACAAAAAGTATTGAAAAACGGAGTTGATTATGATGTTCTTCATAATTATACGATGAATTCGATATAAAATTTGCTGCTTCTAAGCTCATAGAAATGTCACAGTTGTTGAAATTCGGCATTGAGACGCCAGTTTTTCATGATATTTCTGATGATTTCCTGATGTAATCATAGTATTTTTAGGTTACATCTATGAATCTAGTTGTTCTCCATATTTTAGAGAAGCTAACCATATATAGATTAATTGAAAATTCAAATATTAACTATCATAACAAGTGAAATGCCGAACCGTGTTTAGCCCGATTTAGAGTATTTCCCTCCTTAATGGGTAATAGACCTCCATTACCCATTAACCTACGTATGACAGTAAATACTCACTTGTTCTGAATATCTTGCAACAGCCTCTGCAGACTCCATTTCGGCGGTTTCAGCTGCGAACTGATCATGGTGCTGTTTAGAAGATGCCATCCCCCAAGATCCCTGATCACCTAAAATTCATAAAATAGCTGTCAACGCAATTGAACAAGAGTGTAACAAGAGAGAGTGGGAGTTTGTGGGGAAGTGAGTGCGTAAGAGTGTGTGTGTGTGTGTGTGTGGGTGTGTGTGTGTGTGTGTGTGTGTGTGTGTGTGTGTGTGTGTATGTGTGTGTGTGTGCGTGTGTTTGATAGCCTGTTCGTGTGGTGCTTTTACATGGACACGTACCTTAACAAGGGGTTTCTCGCCAAGTTTCTCTATCGTCTCATTGGCATCTATGCAAGCGTCGTAGTAGATGCGGGCTTTGCTTTCAGCACTTGATGTGGACTCACTCGAGTTCACCTTTTCTGGAATAGAAAGAAAAAAGAAATTAATTGGTCTGCTTCTCATAACTTACTCTGACAGCTTCTTTCTGCTGATTCAGCTGAAGATCGTGGTTACCCAGTAAAACTCACAGTCTACTATTTGCACATGTTGTTTCGGTATTTTTTTATGGGTCGTGAACACATCGTAGAATTTTCTCACATGATGATAAATACCCATTGATTTCAGGAAGTGGTGGCATTAGGTACACTGCTTAATGACTACGTCATAGTTATGGGTAACAGTCCCTGGGTGTAACGCGTTAAAAGCGCGATTAAGGGCAGCCAATTCAGACTTTGCCTTTCGGAAAAAGCAAAATACGCAGAGAAATCTTCATTCAAAAAATCTGAAAAAACATGACTTCAACTATGAACATATTACCAACACAAATGTGTGATTGAAAATGAGATGTTGTTTATTTCTGTTAATGAAAATTGCGTTCAAAGTAGGGTCGAAATCGTCAATTTTCTTTTGCAAAAAATGGTTTTATGTAAGAAATACTTAATATTTTTTTGTAAAACTTACATGTTTAAATTGGCATATTAATGAAGAATTCAAATGTGAGGTAGATTTTTTTTTTAAAAATAATCTGTATTTTTACCAATTTCTTTTGCGTATTATATAACAATTACTCTCACGCGCGGCCTGCCAGTGGCTCGCGGGCCGATGTCGAGGTAAGACCTGTGCCGCTTTTTGTCAAAAAAATCTTTCGCGTTCATCATCGCTTGCGTCATGACGTAGCATTTGAAATACCTATCCTTCTCGAATAGCCTGCCCTTAATGTGTGATACAACAAAACCACGAATTTGCACATTTTCAACAATTCATTTCAGTTCCTCAAAGACGCCGACCGTGCTAAACACTTTGCATTATCAACAAAAACATCATTTTACTTCAAGGATTTCAAACAAGATGATGCGTATTTCAGCAAAACTAACAACATTTGGCATATAACCGAAAAGGAAGGTTCTAATTGTTTACAAACATATAAAGAAGGAATTCACAATAATGGTACAGATATTAGATAGGTAAATAGATGAGTTCAATATTTGCTAAAAGACGTATTTTAGAATACACGGATTTAGGAAGGGTAAAACCTATAGTTTCGTCAATAAATAGTGGCCCTTTTCATCCGACTACAAGACGCAAAGAGGGGTAATGTTTAAGCCATAAGCCAGTTGTCTTATGTATTTATTTTGTTGCTTTGTGGTGTTCAAGAATCTAGAGACCAAACGAATAGACCCATTTTGATGATTCCTGTCAATAATTGATACTCATTTCCACGGAAAGACGTATTTAGCCTTGGGGTGGAAAGCGTCTTATTGTTGTAAGCCCCGCAAGTAAGAGAAAAGTACTACAGAAGGCTCGGCTTAGCAATTCACGATGGACAGTAATGTAACTATTCTATTTGCAGGAAAATTGACGTCAGTTTGTTCAATCCATTTGCAACCTATGCGAAGGTGATCGATATTCTCAGACAACAAAATAAATAAGGCTACTTATTTTTTTCATTTATTAAAATAGGTACACCAACAGTTAATACATTACACATTGTAACAAACATTTTAAAGGTTATTTAGTCTAATGTATAAAACCAATTACAGGTATACACAACATTTTTAAAATTAAGGCAGTTATGAAGTTATAATTAGAAGAATAAAAACATAAAATATATAAAAACAATAACTATAGATAATCAGAATATTGCAATCAACTGTTTAATAAATGTTTTTTAAGGCTTGTGAATCCCCGGTTTACTTAAATACATTTATCAACAACGTTGGAGAAAATTAAACGTTTGAACTATCTGAGAAAAAATGGATTAAACATCTGACGTCTTATTCTTTATCTGTCGTGTGAGTCGATCAGTCAAAAGTCAAGAAATCCAAGAGCAAGTTCTATCGCCTTATTGAAGTAGGACATGTAACCAATAATGTAACTAACACTATGGTTATAGAACTTGCGCATGAAAACAGTAAATTAGTCGGCTTAAACTAGTAGCATATTGGTTCGCGTCGGTAAGGTAGGTACCTACTTCAAGTATTTCTGGGTTGATAAGAAGGTTTTCGAAGTTGTTGGGGATTTTTCAAGTTTGTCGGCATTTCTATAGGTTTCCAGACAATGGGCGCTTTTCCACTAGACGGCACGTCACCGGCAACGGCGACGGCACGCTACCGTCGACGATATCGTAGGTGAGATAATGTATGAAAATCAATGAAACTATATGAAACGCTTTTCCACTTGCCGGCACGGCACCGTCACGGCATGTCATCGATTCCCATAGATATTGTCACGTGATCGTCGCCGTGCCAGCGCCGTCTAGTGGAAAAGCGCCCGATTCAAAGCTGATTGTGGGGTTTTAAGTTCTATGAGAAGTAACTCACCCAGCGCATATCGAATGATCTGCTGGTTCTGCAGCTCGATCTTGCTGAAGATGCCCCAGCTGGACTTCCCCTCAGGTATAGGGTTGTTGCGGATCCAGCCCCCGCACGCGAACTCGTAGAAGTCGTCGCAGGGGTTCTGGGTCTCATCCAATGCTCTGATGACTTCGCTGGCTGTGTAGATGCAGGAGGATGATAGGCAGATGTCTGAATGTTCTGGAACAAGGAGGAATTTTGGTCAGCATTTAGTTACAATCGTATTAAGGGGCTACCCTGAGCCAGGTGGCGCCCTCATCAGTCAAAAAATCATTATTCACTGAAAACACATTTAATCGAAAATCGGTAGATCAGATTGAAGTAAAAGCAAAGAAGGTAATTTAGAACCTCATACTGTTGAAATTCATAGTTCGTGGTAGTAACAGAAAGAAAATTTGCGAAAAACGGCCACTTTTAGCACTTTTGGTATCTGTAACTGCTGTAAACACTGAATCATGAATTTATAGTGCTTAAAATATATTTCAGTACTATACTTTAATCTGATCTACCGGATTTTCGATTAATTGCGTTTTCAGTGAGTATTGATTTTTTTACTGATGAGGGCGCTCGCGGCACCGGCGTCATTTTCACCACGTCTGAGAAGGCCTCAAATTCTCAAATTTAACAGTAGGTATGTATAGGTACAAGGGAAAAGAATAAGCTTGAAGTTTGAAAGGAAAAAGAAGTATAAATAGGCAAATACAAATACGCTAGGTATCTCATTGGAATGTCTACTATTTTAGTAGTAAATGCTAGGATTCTAATGGAACTCAAAGAACGCCATAATAACTTGCCATCTAGCTAGTCAATTACCAACTCGTGATTAAATAATTAACTCTGAAAGGAACTAGTCATTCTCACTTCCTGTTCCTGATTTCATAATCTTGAGGTAAAGTAAGCGTGTTGTGTAGGTAAATATAGAATAGTTTGCAAACTACCTTTATCATCTTCCTAGCCTTTTTCCGTATTTCACGGGGTCGGCTACCTAATCTAGGGGATTGAACGAGGGTACTGGTTTTTACACAGAGCGACTGCGATCTGACCTCCGCAACCCAGGCAACATTTTCAAACGACCTTATGGCCTCTGGTTTGGTTGGTTGGTTTGGCTCAATGGTTGACGTGCCTTCCACTTACACGAACACGTCATTAGACCATAAGGAATAGGCAGTCGAATAATGGCTTGACAAAAAAAATTCAGTAGTCACAGGCCAATATACCTTTTTTATTCCCGAAAACAGTTAGTACATCGCTTCCAGAACAGCACAGAATAGAAGGACTTTTCAAAGAACAGCTATCCATGAGCGAGCGAGCTATTTTAAACCACCTTTTAGAAGATCTTTTATTCAGCACTAATTCTAATACTCAGAACGTATAATTATACATCTCTATTACAGCTCGTTTCACTAACAAGACTGAATCTCTCAAGCATCTGGTTTCCGCAGATTATACGGTGCACACATCTGTTATTATATGCTAGTGTTGGGAAAATATCGATAGTTTTGTCTAGATAATTTGATCTCCTGAGATGCCAGGCGAAACCGAATAAGGTTATGTTATCGTAAAAATTGAAGGAATATTCAGGAAATAGACAGTAGTATTCCCTGTAAATCTAAACTTTAGATTCTAAAGAAATAGGAGTTCAATTTACAACTCTAGAGTCTGTGCTAAAAGAGAACAGGCATGGAATTTGAGGGCGCGCATTTGTATTTTAATTAACTGTCGCTTGGTCTTGTGAGGATTATGTCCAGGTCTTTCTTTCTACATTAAATTTTGGAGGTTTTAGGTCAAAGACCTAGGCATAAACCCCACGCAACCAGCCGTGGGTTAATTAATACAAATGTGCGCCCTCCAATTCTATGCCTGTTCTCTTTTCGCACAGACTCTATCACGGTCACCTCTGGCCTAGACTAGAGCCTAGTATCTTGCAAAAAAAAAAATGTTGAATCCGTTATATTGAAGACGCTAGCTAGCATGTTACACCGGAGGTTTTTATTTTGGACAGTTAATTATAGTTTGGTGATATCCGTGCAGGAAGTGATATCTAAAAAAAAAATATCTCTAACACTATTCGTTGCGTCCTTGTAAATACATTTTATATTAAATATAGTGTACCTAATACGATGCGATAACATGTCACATTGTGCACTGCGGTTAAAAATGGTTAAAAAAGTGGTTTCTTGGAGAAGTTCAAACACAAACAGTCAACTTTGACGTCAATCAATAATTTAAATTGGATTCAAAGTCATCTGAGTCATTCATCACTCTTTGGAAAAAAAAAACAATGGCTTATAATCGGGATAATCAGCTAAATGCTCTATTATCTTCAATGCTGCATTGATAGATTCACCAGCTTCTCTACCCGGGCATACTGTAGAAAGTATCACAGAAAGGTGACAGTTTTAGGCTCGTATTTATAAAGCGATCTCAAGTGTGGATTTGACAGGCCGTTTTGTACTAAAATGATATTTCTGATTCAAACTCAAACTCGCTGTCACTTTTGAGAGCTGATTATAAATACGGGCCTTAAATTAAAATTAAAGCCGGATCGAAAAATTATGACTGCAGCAATAAAAGACATTTCTGAAATGACATCCCATCTCACCTGAAAAACGCTCTTTTCTATGGGCTTTTTAACAATCTGCTTATCCTGCAAGGGATATACCTAGGCGTGATTGTACATAAACGCAGATTTAGCTAAATCTAGCTAACTTTATGTCTATTTTAATTTGACACCAGTTTCTTGAGAAAAGTTTAAACAATGAACAACGTGGGTTGGATGTTCGCTTCGCATATCATAGTTCCAACGTCATAACAATTACATCTATTCATCGTTCTATTGTTGTACCTACATCCATTACGTCGTAAGCATGAACCCTTTATCATTATTAAATTACGTGCTGTAAAAAAATTCTGTAATACAAAAGGTATACTGGTAATCATAAAAATCTCGATAATGTGTAGTCTAGTGGTCTGCGTTCATGATCCGCAGTAAATGACGTTACCGTGTGTACTAAGCTTATTTTGGTAATCCAATCATCGTAAAACCAAACATTCTGTTGGTATTAATACAGTCGTAATCGCAAGCTGGTTCTGTTTTGTTTTGACAAATATTTTATTTGGCTTCTATGTCTGTGGGCGGAAGATTATTTTTGGCATACATTTAGACACAATAAAGATTCCTGGACATTTAGTAATGTTATTATTATAAGTTATTGTTTACTATTTATTGTACACAATACATAACATAAAATACAAAAATAAAAATATAAAAGACACAACAGGCACTGCCTTATTTCTATGAAGAAATAAGCAGCTGTCGAAATTTCTTTAACCTCACAAGTTTACGGACCAGAAATAATTTAGATCTTTTTTAGAAACTTAACTAAATCGTGAAGTGATGGAACGTGAGCGTGACTACGGAACCCTAATAATAGGCCCTTTAAAAATAATTTAAATTTTCATCTAAGCAAAGTAATTGTTCATCATCATCAGTCAGTGATAAGAAAATTATCCTGTAGATCCTCATACCAATAGTCTTACCCCGATACGATATCAAATTATCAAGCCGTGATATTAATATGGCCCTTGACTCATTCATTACTAATGAGAAATAAAACAATAGACACAACTACACGCACATTGTCATCTAACGAAGATAAAAATACAATGTAAACATGTCATATTGCATTTAAAAATAGATTAAATAGTGTCGACCCCAGTGCACTTCCTAGCGGGACTAGATGCAACTGCACGTGAATGCGTTCACATGACTGTTGAAGGATGTTGCCAGACTGATAAACATAACTTACTTTTGTCTTGTCGACCCGCGACCACAACCGTGTAACCGAATTGAAACGTCGGGATAAAAAGGTAAATTCACTATTATATGTTTTTAGTTTTTAACACCAAAATTTATCACAAGTGACCCGGATAATAAGTAAAATGAATAGCTTACTTTTGTTACTGATTCCAAATTAAATAAAATTTTGATTACTACACGTCAAGAATTGTAAATTTTTGGAGTGCAGTGCAATATTGTTTGTCTTTAATTGTAGTTAAAGATCTTCAAAACAAATATAGGTACAATACTAACCTACATATACATTACATTAAACAAACGTGCCTGGCAACACAGTCGGCGAGACACAAACACAAGGTCGTGCTCTCTAATCTAATACCCAGCCGTGTCACAGTTAATGTCTGTATAAACAATGGCCTCAATTCACGCCGTCCAGTTACTAATTCTAATTTTTAGTAGCGCTTCTTAACTTTGACATAAGAACAGGATAGCAAACAAATACGTGAGTTTGACATTTCTTATCTGACATAAGACTGCTTAAATTAATTAAAATTAGTGAGCACGCTCTATGGTCATTCCTTATTTAAAGCGCCGTATGTCAAATTAAGAATGTCAAAGTCACGTGTTTGTTTGCTATCCTGTTCTTATGTCAAATTTAAGAAAGTGACAGCGCTACTAAGAATTAGAATTAGTAATAGTGCGTCCTGAATTAACACCAATACCTACTATAGGTAGAGATAATACTACCTCTAGAGATTCTAGATAGAGCATGGATTTTCTACACACAGTGACATATTGGTATTGATTCGTAAGCGCACAAAATCACTAAATAACAGTAACCCATTCGCTTGAAACAAAAGAACTTAGTTGACTTTTAATAAAGCCTAAACGGTCAACAATCTACATTTAAAAAAAAACTTCATTGATATAGACGTATAGTTGACTAAGGGCGAGCTATCTACGCAACTCTTCATATCATAGCCTATCAAGATTTATTTATAAAGTGCGGTCTAGTTTATCAATCATGTACTGTCAGCCATACAATGTTTCAATACTATACGGGATGTAGAGGAAGCAATATCGGTGCTCTCATAAAAAAGGGAAACAAAAATTCTGTTACGTATATCTCGAACGATATTCCGGAACCTTACGGGGTAGATACGACTTCATAAAACGGCGTTTATGCCACATCTGGCATGTATTTTTCCTCGAGAAAATCTACAACCACATTTCGTCCATAAATACAAAATGTTGGTGACTGGCAGCTTGATTGTAAGCTCTTTTGATAGCCATTAAAACTTTTTATTATTTTATTTTTATAACACCGTGTATAGGTAGTTGACATACGATCTCATCCGGCTGTATCCTGCGATATCACGTGGGGAGTTTTATTCAGTTTGGAGCGGTATACGATCGGGTCAGTATGGCGCATGGCGGCCTGATGAAGTTTCTATTAGATTAGTTTCCCGTTCTGACGAGAACCCAATTATCTAGGAAGTTGGTCTGGCTAGTTTCGACGCAGTGGGGCTGTGTTTACAAAACTAGCAGTCGCTAGACACTGAAAAATTGAAATCATCTGTGTATCGGTCACTGAACTCAGAAATTCATTTTTAATGCTAGGTTCAGCAAAGCGAAAATGCTTGAGTTATATCTGCTGATTGCTAATTAAATGATAAAAGCACTTCGAAGAAGGCTGAAGCTGATTAAATTCAGGCATAGAGTGTCCCATCCGCAAAATGTCTATAATCTATTTTATATGTGACGTAAGAAAGACCTATGGCGACTGGCAGATATGTCCACTTCAGCCGTAGGACAAAGTTGATAGAACTCTCGTTCGGTGTCCGTTCATGCGAGCCTAGATATGAGTTAGTTAGAAGTTGTTCAGGCAGTAGTTTGAAGCGCTCGTGGACTCAATACATTCACAAGGTGCAAAAGGGCCTTTTTCTCCACGTCTGATACGCTCAAAAACGTGCGCTTAAAACTAGTAACGCGCAGTTGGCTAATCTCTGGGAGTATGGCCGCCATCACTGAAAATTGGTGGGGACGTTAGGAAGACTATAAAACTAATAGGAAAGATCTCTACCTGGTACTGCAGGCTGATAGCACGGTGGCACAGGCAGCAACCCGGTGTTCTGACCCTTCATGGTGAGGAGGAGAGTCAGGATCAGAAGAACCACCACGAAGAGGACGCTGCTTAGAACGAGCAGGACTCGCTCCAGCTTCGACCGGTGGTTCCATCCTAGAGGTATGCCCTGGAACAATAGGATCATAAGTCAGACACGAGGCTCATAAGTTTATAGGGTGTTTGAAAAATTACTACGTTCCTTTAATTTCCTCAGGCACGGAAGGTCCATTTACCGGAATGTCCACTAGGGGCATTTAGTCCATCTCCCGGAAAGTCCATTACACATGTTCTACTAATGTACCTACGTGAAGGCTCTATTGCTGTACTGGTCCCACTTGGTCAACATTGAGTTATGATTATGATGATAATAGTCTCGATTAGAGGTTAGAAAGGAGTTTACGATGAGTCACCAGGAATTGATATTCCGACGACATAATCCTCATCAGCTCATATACGTCCCCACTGAGGGACACGACCCAAAACCTACCCTGAAATTAGGCAATCACCACCTGCAATTTTTGTTTGTTATGTTTTCGAACAAATTCAATGTCTTTCATCTTAAGCCGCGTCTCCTGCCTGTCAAAACATACCTTCCCCCGCGGGGCAGAGAGGGGAAGGGAAATTTTTCAGAAACCCTTCCCCCCTCTGCCCCGCGGGGGTATGTTTTTCAGATGTTTTGGTAGCTGGAGACACGCCTTTACACTAATCGCTTTATGTTTATGTCAGAGCAGTAATCTGATTAAACTCGGCAAGCTTGATCTTAATCTAATCAATACAGACAGAATACAAACAACCAGAGTTCAAGGTTAGAGATCAAAACGCCCAGACGTCTGCTGCTTCCAGAAGTAATGTGTAGGTACCTACGTAGGTACTACCTCTCTCGAAGACTTTTTTATCTAGAGATTGAACTTTGGTGCGAAACAATGTACCCTGATGTCAGAGTTTTTAAACCGCCTGAATGGATGGATACCTATAAGGCCTCTCATATGGTTAGTTTAACGAGACAGCGACCGGGATTTACTTGCCCTAGCACGGAATCCTATTTTCTCGACAGTTAAACAGATGATTTAACCCCCATTGCAAATTATAATGAACAAAATTAAACTTTGTGTTTCCCCCGTGGATATTAATCCACGACCTCTGGATCGGGAGCCTAAGGCTTAAACCTCTATACTTTAGAGGCACGCAAATTCTAATAGAGACGAGCCAATACGCTACAATTTAATGGCCTAGGTATATCCATTTAAAAACTAGTAAAAGCTTTGGAAATAGAACCCGCGAAATTTCATCCATATATCTATGGACGTACCGAGGGGGGGCAATTTTGTTTTCCCCTACTAACTATCAACTTTTGTACATCTGAGTAGTGATTCCCCCCCCCCCCCCCTCCCAAACCCGAGTAGTGATTTGCCCCCCTCCCCTGGCCCAAAACCTGGGTACGCCTATCCATATATCCGTATGTTTGCTTATGAAAGCTTTTATACCGAATCCGGGTTCCACATTTAAACGTGAAATCCGTGAAATAGGTCACGTTGATTGTTTGGAAATATTGGCACCAGAGGAAATAGTTTTAGGGTATGGTTACTACACAGGGTGTAAGAGACAGCTTCCCGCAAACTGACAGAGGTTGCTCAGTCAACGAAACTGAACAACTTTCACGATTTTTTTAGAAATGAAAATATTTTTTGGCTTCCCCATACAAATTTTGTATGGGTAAGCAAAATTTGTATGGGGAAACCAAATAACATCCATTTCCCTGAAGAATTACTTTGAGAATGTTGTATAGTTTGGTCTTCTACATATATACATAAAATCACGCCTGTATCCCTAATGGGGTACGCAGAGCAAAAACGACTTAAACATAGGTTTTTCGCCACGTCTGACAATTTTCGAGGGCTAATACAGATGATGATTATGTATATTGCTATATAGTGACGGGTTGTCAGCCAATCGCCTAAATTGCGATACAATACACTGAAACCCTCGATTCCCTTAGTTGATTTTTACAGCATGCACGGGAGGAGATGCAGCTGGCACATTCTACGTTTTTCTATCACTCTCAGTCCAGCATTCTTCGTCGTCTACCCGTATATACCATAGGTACTATCAGTTTGCGTACTGACTGAAAAATAACCCTATATGTGACAGGAGGAAATTGTTTTAGGGTATGAAATGGCTCCAGCGTTATTTTGTTCCAAAAAAGGTTTCTTTTTTTATTTGAGCCTTATTGAGTTTCCTCTTGTGGATAACTAGATTTTTCACAGGAAATCTACCTCATCCCAGCTCAGCCCATCTGGGAATTTTGTGTATATGGTGGCTTTTAGAACCTATTGGTTTACTTAATAAGTTTAACTGTATCATAAATGCGAAAGTAATGTATCTGTGTGTCTGTGACGTCACGTTCACGTCTAGGTATACGGCTGAATTGATATTGACATTTGACAGGACTTTGAGGACGAACATGTGCTACTTTTAAATGCGGAAAAATATCTCGATCCCACGAGAAAATGTAGTACAGCGGGCGGAAAGCTATAGTACCTAAGAAATACTTATTTTCGCAGCAGTAGATATCTAATATTATATGTTTTTTCGGCTAGAAAATTATTTCCAATGGTGAAAGAACAGCTATGTTTTCTATCACACTCAGACCATCATGAGAAATCGTTTTACTTCCATTCTAACCATATGTTTCAGTTCAAATAAACAGACCTCCATTATATTTGTGTATCAGTCTATGGTCAGTTCATTCCGGCGTTTTTTTTTAAGTGTCTTGGCGTGGAAACAAGTCCTTCAGCCGAAATCACTGTAGCGACGGGGTTACCACATAATCAGACTGAGAATGAATATTATGGGGGAAGAAATTAAAAGTTTGTGCTATAAGTAATTGTTTGTTAAGGTTTATCTAAAAAAAATACTGGGTTCATTTTATTCAATATTACGAAATTAAGCGAAATTAATAGTTAAGCGGTTACTCGTATTTTTACCGCGGGAAAATATCTTATTCTTACAGGTAAATTTACTACGGATTATTTTTGCTTCATTTATTTATATCAAATTTCTATTAAAATTTAAGAATAAATGAATAAAAAATTATGTCAGAATGAGTTAGCAACCCTATGGTGTCGTTTTACAGAGTCTACAATGCAATTGACCTCGGCAGACATCTTGTTGTCTGTTTACAAGACCTGTAATTACTTTGTAGGAATGTTATACTATAGAACTAGTCTTTTTGTTATTAATCCTGACGAATATTTACATGGGTAACTTACCATATTAAAATTTGTCACATTTTCAAGTCTAAACGTATGGTATAGATTTGTATTTACTGAATGTCTTGGGTAAGTTTTTTTTCGGTAAAATAACCGTTGACGCACCGGAATAGGAAGGAATTGCATGACGTAGCGAAACTGCAAAATGCCTATCATTAACACAGTTATGCGCCAGAGCATACGTCATCATCATGTCTCGCATTGACGTTTAAAAATGGGTAAAACCAAATCGTACATTCTTTAAAATCAACAAGTGTCAAACCACATAGGCCAATTTACTATAATATGATAATTAGAGCAGATTGTGAAAAATATCACTGTCTTATATGTTTGTGCCTGCGGTTTACATACATACATACATACATAAAATCACGCCTTTATCCCTAATGGGGTAGGCAGAGCGAAAACAACCTAAGCAAAGTTCGTTCCCCCACTTCTGACAAGCTTTGAAGGGATGTCACAGATGATTATGTAAGTACATGTGATGTACATTGCTATAGTGACGGGTTGTCAACCCATCGCCTAAATTATAATATAATGAAACTCTCGAATACCTTAGCTGGTTTTTACAGCATGGCCGGGAGGAGATGGCACATTCTATGTTTTTCTTTCACTTCCAGTCTGTACAGCATGGAAGTTGCATGCATGGAACCTGCGGTTTGCATGTGCATAATCTAACTACATCTCTTCCGATGCGTAAAAGGCTTCAGACATAAATGAACTGCGGTTCAAAAATCAAATAATAGATATTATAACCTTGATATAAAACATTAAAAAAAACTGTTTATCCTTTTAACCGGTTAAAAGGTCAAAGAAAATTCTTGACAAGACAATAACACGCAATCATCAGGCAGAGTTCGTTAGTCATTCATCAGTGCAAAGGTACACCGTGACTTTATGACGTCTTCGGTAATGGCCGCCATAGCCATTGTTGGTGACGTCACAACTACGTACTTACGTACTGGCTGGAAGAACAGCCGGTTTGAAAATAGAACGTGTTTACTTTTTGCGCGTTTGTAAGTACCAATTTAACATCTGTTTTGTTTTGGACTTTACATTCGTGCTAATTTAAAGTCACATCTGAACAGTTTGGGGATTTTACTGAACACTTTTTTAGGGTTCCGTTTTCATAGCGTTAAAAACAACCGAGACCCCTATGTTACTAAGACTCTACTGTCCGTCTGTCACCAGGCCTGAATAGCTAAATAACTTTTCTTCTACGATATACGAAAGAAAGTGCTTTCCAAACAATAGTAGAACAAAATATATTCTTTTTCAAATAAAACTAAAAAAGCTAAATTGCTTTATCAATACCGGGTGTAAGGGACGCACTGAAAAAACTTTCGGGTTATTAAAATAATCAAAAATGCCCATACTCCTTGACACATACGATCACTCATTATAGATGCACTTAAATGCAGACGAGAACGTGGATTCACTGTCTTTACTGAGAGACGTTCAATAATTGCACAAAAGGCAAAAATATCCTTTCTTTTTCATAAATGTAGAGGAAAAAAAATTACAAAAAAACCGTGGGGTATTAAAAAAACAAAATTGTTCGTGTGAAAATAAGAAAAAAATCTTACCTGTTTTCAAAAATTTGGCTGACTTTTTTTTACCCGACTGTCAAGGAAGGGTTATTGACTAAAAAGTCATGGAATATTAAAAAAATAACTAAATTATACGTACGACAACCATTGTGGACACGGTCACCCATCAAAGATGCACTTGTCAAATGCAGATGAACTGGATCCACTCTGGTTAGTTAGAGACGCCCAATGAATACACAATAGGTTTTATTAGACGAGTAGACGAGTGAAGCACCCATTTGAGTAGTACGACGGTTTTAGGGGCCCGTAACCAAAAGGTCGTCCGTCTGTCCGTCCGTCCGTCAGCGGGCTATACCGATCCCATGAACCGTAACAAAAATAATTTAAAAAATTATAGGGTTTTTGCCTTGCCTTCTAATTCCTACTTAATACCTACTCATTTAAGGCCCGTATTTATAAAGCGATCTCAAGAGTGAGAGCAATATTAAGTATGAATTTGACAGGTCGTTTTGTACTGAAGTGACATTTCTGATACGAACTCTAACTTGCTGTCACTCTTGAGAGCTGATTAAAAATACGGGCCAAACGTGTTTTGAAATTCTCACGGAGTGTAAGAGACAGCTTGCCTCAAAATGATAAAGGTAGCTCTGTCAACAAAACTGCACAACTTTCACAAAGAAATTCTTTCAGGATACAAAAAAAATATTGTCGACAAAAATTATCCGAGTGTTTATTTTGTATGGGGAAGTCTTCAATTCCAAAAAGATTTTCCAGGTGAAATAATGTTGCTCAGCAATCAGCAACCCTTATCAGCTTGCAGGAAGCTGTCCCTTACACCCGATATTTCTGTTGTAGTACAACCAGTAAAATAAATAAAAAATCTACCACCAACCTACATAGTGTTTAAATTGGTGTTTTTGACTTGTTTGTAAGACCATACGGGACCCTTCATGCGCGGATCGGACTTGCGCTTGGCATTTTTTTTTATATATGGCTTACACGTGTTACACATATCTTATTTAATAATGGTGTTGATTCTGGCTAACTCATCCATCCAATATATCACACTGATATAATAATTGCGAAAGTCTCTGTGTATGTGTATATTTACTATTTTTTAACGCGTAAACTGCTGGACTAATCTGGAGGTTTGGTATAAAAATTTTGAAGTAAAATATTGCATGGAATAACATCTATTATAACCAAGTTACTTCTAAACAAACTTCAAAGCAACTAAAATTAAAAATAATAATAATAAGTTAAAACTTTGACAGCTGACTGTCAAAGTGACGAGTCATGAAGCCTAAATGACGTGATGTGATTTGAGGCGCAATAGTATCAAAAACCTAAGAGCAAAAACAGATACAGAGCTGCCTCACGAGCATTCTTAACGTAGTTAGGTATTTGTAGGTGTTACTTTGATTGACTGATATAAAATCAGCTGTTGGTGGTTTTATTATAGAAAACAGTTTTTTTTTTTTTTTAGCGTGTGGAATTACGAGTCGAACAACGACCCGATAAACCCTGGTGTCAAGAGTTTTCAAACCGCCTAGTAGCACAGCTATAGGCCATGGTTTCAGTAACGACCACTATCAAAGACAGCGACCGGGACCGACGGCTTAACGTGCCCTCCGAAGCACGGAATCCTTTTTCTTTTCGGACAATCAGGTGATTCAGCCTGCAATGTCCTAACCAAACTGGGAAAAACCTCACAAAGTGATAAATTGACAAATATCAAAACTTTGTGTTCCTTCCCTGGGAATCGAAGGACCTCCGGATCGTAAGCCCACGGCTCAGACCACTAGACCACGGAGGCAGTTAAAATGGAAAATAGAATGGACAGCAGCGTTTTCTGTAAAAATTTAATCTTACGCTCGCCCATCCGTCTGCCGCGCCTTGTCATCATCAGCTCATCGAAGGGCACGAGCATATTCTGAATTAGGACGATGATCGGGCCTTAGCCGATCACGTGCGCCCAGTACGGATTGCTCGACTTCACACACAACCAATGAATTTCTTATCAGGTGTCCTTCAACGTAAAAGCTTGCTTTAGTAAAAGCGTCGAATCAAAGCATGTATTCAATTCGGAAACCGAAACATCATTAGTAAGTGGTGGGATTTGAACCTCGACCTCTTGTACAGTAGGCAGCGGCCATATCCACTACACCATCGAGCTTGTCAGTGTAATCTGACGCGTAGTTTGTGATATCTCTATCTGCTTTGCGCGCCGAGAGGTCCGGGTTCGTTTTCCGGTCAGTCTGATAAATTTACGTAAAATCTCTGAAACCTCGGTATCTGTTTTGCATACGTTTATGTTATTACAGTAAAGTTATGATGTTGGTAATCAGCTCTTTAAGCGCTATTATCTAGAACAAATCAGGGTTCTAGGGTTCCATGGTTCAGACCGAAATGTATGTTTGTTTACTATTATTAATGTAAAGCTTTGTAAACAATCAATATCCAAAGATACCCAAAACTTAAACTATTCAATATTGGTAAATTCTTCCGCAAGTTTAGCGAGATAGTTAGCGAACTAATCTTGCGGTATAGTATAGGTATACAGGGTGTAAGGGACAGTGTTCCGAAAACTGAAAGGGGTTGCTTAGGCTCGTATTTATAATGCAATCTCAAGATTGAGAGCAATATTAAGTATGGATTTGACAGGTCGTTTTGTACTGAAATGACATTTCTGATACGAACTCAAACTCGCTGTCACTCTTGAGAGCTGATTATAAATACGGACCTTAGTCAATGAAACTAAACAACTATCACCAGGAAATTCTTTGAGAAAATAAAATTTTTTTTGTCTTTCCCATACAAATTGTTTGATCGAGGTGGTCATTTTGTATGGGAAAGTCAAGTGTTTTCATTTTCTGAAAGAATTTCCTGGTGATAGTTGTTCAGTTTTGTTGACTGATCAGCCCCTTTCAGTTTCCGGTACAATATCCCTTACACCCGGTATAGGTAATATAGTATGATAGCAACTTTGGCTGAGAGAACTGGAGAGACCATCTATTTGACAGCTATTACACATTCGTAACTGACAAACGTCAAATTTACAACGTGTAACAGAAAGGGTATATGCATCGAGAAATGTGTGAATCTACCCATGAAACTGAACAACTTTCCCTAAGGAACATAGGTCGAAATACGAAAAAAAAAATTGACTTCCCATACTAAATACGCTATCAGCTGATGCATTTTGTATGAAAGGTCACAAAAATTTTTTCGTTTTTTAAGTCCTAATCATCACTTCGAAACTTACCTTAACATATCCATTGGCATTCATCACTTCAGGTTTTGGAGCAGTCTCGAAAAGATTCAGCCGTGAATTTTGGAAAAAGTCCTGACTGGAATTCTCCCTTGAAAACAGTTCTGCTGTGGAACTCTCTCTAGTCAAAGAAGGTCTGGCTTTGACGAAGGGATTGTTGCTCCTGGCTGCTTGGGCTCGTTTCATAAAGTTGAACTTGGTGGAAGGTTCAGGGCCTGGTGATGGAGACGGTGTGTCTTCCGGAGTTTCGGATGATGATGGGGTTTCGGAAGACATGTTGGTAGACTTTAGGAACTGTGTTAGTGGTGTTGTTTCTTCGTCTTCTGTCAAGCGTTTTTGGCTTCGTCTGGACTTTGTTTATGTTTGTTTTGGAAAATTTTAGAGTATTGTCTTCAGCTCCCAATTCTTTTTAATTTTTTTCTTTTTAGGTAAATAATTTCACTTCCAAACTTTTATCCTGAGGTATGTAGTACGTAGGTATTTCGTTGCCTAAATTCCATGTCAGCTGAAAAACATTCCCGATCGGAAAATCTGTCCTTAAATTCTGATAAATTGGAATCTTGCCAAAAGTTTTAAATACTTCAGGAATGTTATTTAAGAGCATGGAGACTTTCTTCAGGAATTTCATACAATTTTTTTCACCAGAATCTTAGTTATTTCTTTTCTTCACATTTTTATTTAAACACTGATTATTTTTCGCTAAATTAAAACCGGTTATTTGTTATCCGCCATTATGAATCAGTCAAGGCTGTTTTTTTTTTAATATTTTCGCGCCTATCGTAAACACGCACATTTATATTTCTTTATTGTTCTTTTTTTATAATTTTTAGTCTATGGCAGATACGTTCATGCGCAAACGCATGCGGCGCGGAACTGTCAGAGCGTTGGAAGCTGGGGATCTTCGAATCGTGCGCCAGATGTTTATAAATAACACGTCAAAGTACAATACTAGGTTCACGCGTATCTGTAACAGTTAAGAATAATAGCTCCTTTTGATTTTTCACGGTCGCCAGGCCAAGGTCTTCGAGTAGTCATTGAAAAGGAATAGGTGGTTTAGAGCTTTGTGTATGATATTTTTTTATAATGATGTCATTTCATTATCATTTCAATATCAATAAGAATTACATTGTCAGTGTCCAATTTCTAAGAACTCCTTCTAAATAAATATGTTCATGTCAAAGATAAGGTCTATGTTAAGTATTGTTAAGAATCTTCCCTATTGAGTTACAAGAAACTCAAAGTGGAGACAAACAGACAGACAAAATATGAGAAACGGAAATATAACTGATTATTAAAATGTGCGGTTAACATATGAATACCTATAAACAAATGTTATCGATAGTATCTGGCGTATTTACGTACCCTACATGATTAAATTACCATAGTATAATAGTAACTACCTATACAGGGTGTAAAAAAGTATACTGCGTTTTTTTAAGCCACATGTTCTAGGTACTGATAATACCAGTCAAATTTCCCAAAGCACAAAAATTTTAGCTCGAAAGAATAATTTGCCTTTTCCATACAAGGATGCTCGCCTCATCTGCAATTTTATATGGACAAAGAAATTTTTATATCGAACTAAAATTTTTGTTCTTTGCGAAAGTTGTTTGGTATCATCACATCAGTATAACATGTGGTTTAGAGGAACGCAGTCCCTTTTTTACACCCTGTATATTTTATTACATACGTAACGTGATTCATTAGTTTGGCATTGACTAAAAAGTTTTGACGTAATATTTCACGTCACACAACTTGTACTCATAGCGTGACTCTTGCTACTCAACTTAGAACATTAAAATAAAAAGCATATTAAAATAAATATCACAATTATAAACAATCACTAGTTGATTAAATTTGCAAAAAAATTTAACCAAGATTTTTTGCAATAAATAATGTTCAGCGAAGTACTGTTTTTATCATTAATTTTCCGATTGTGATAAAATAAATCTCATAAATCAAAATTCATATAGGTACTTAATCATATTGTCAAAAATTAAATGCGTACTCGTAAATAATATACTGATAGGGGTTGCTCAGTCAACGATACTGAAAAACTATCACCAGGATTTTTTTTTTTCAGGAAATGAAAAAAAAATTTGCTTTTCCATACAAATTGTCGGATCGAGCTGGTCATTTTGTATGAAAAAGCAATTTTTTTTTTCATTTCCTGAAAAAAAATCCTTATACACAGATAACATAGCAGGAAATAATATATCGGAAGTATAACCATACAAAATCGATGGAAAAATACCATAAAACAAAAACGACTTCGCTAAAGTACTTACTAAATAAAAAAATCAACATCAACTCGCTAATAAGAAATATGCGAATCTGTCTGTACGTTTCAGAATCAGTTCAGTAAATATCATAAGAGGCAGATGCTTATATTTTGTGCAAATAATGTATTGTACTTTATTTGGTCTATTACATTACAATGTCAAGTTTATTTGAGACTCTACATTTTATTTCAAAGATATCGTAACGAGGATATAGAATTGTTTTATTTATTTAATTTTGGCTCAGCCCGGATGGTGTAGTGGATAGGGCCGCGATCTTCTGTGCAGGAGGTCGTGGTTCGAATCCCACCACGTACCAATGTGTTTTTCGGTTTTCAAATTCATATGTACGTTTATTCGGCGCTTTTACGGTGAAGGAAAACATCGTGAGGAAACCTGCACACGCCTACGAAGAAATTCAAAGGTTGTGTAACCTAATCTAGGATTAGGTCTGGTTTCCCTTCTGGGTTGCGAAGGTCAGATGGCAGTCCCTCTGTGTAAAAACCGGTACCCTCGTTCAATCCCCTGTATTAGGTAGCCGACCCCGTGAAATACGAATAAAAAGGCTAGGAAGATGATGATGATGATGATTTAATTTTGACTCTAACTCTAAACCTAGAGTCAGAGTTAAGACGTATACTTACTGCCGGCAGGTTAGCAAGTAGATTTCAAGATATGCAATCATCGCCCGTAGTGCCCTAGAAATTTAGTTCAAATGAGAGCGCGCTACGGCGTGGCGGTAAGGTCCGTTATCAAAAATACTAGTCGGATTTCAAAATGCTATGTTACGATTATAGGTAAACATAATACGGATATTTTCCCGAAGAAACCATGAAAGCTGCTAAAAAAAAATTTGATGAAAGTTGTTCAGTTTCGTTGGCTGAGCAACCCCTTTCAGTTAAACATGAAAAATTCACTGTGAAGTGATTTCGGCTGAAGGACTTGTTTCCATGCCAAGACTCTTTAAAAAAAAAAAAACTGGTACGCTATTCCTTACGCCCGGTATATTTCATACAATAATTTTATAAGGTACATAATATTTCTGTAAAGTACTTCTTCAATAATATTCTGGTCCAGTTTATTTCCCGGAGCAATATCAAAGATTGGAGAGAACAAGTCCTCGTTTAATAACAACTTTTCAACAAGATTTAGGCTCGTATTTATAAAGCGATCTCAAGATTGAGAGCAATATTAAGTGCGGATTTGACAGTTCATTTTGTATTGGAATGACATTTTTGATACATACTCAAACTCGCTGTCAGTCTCGAGCGCTGTTTATCAATACGGGCCTCACTGTCTTCGCTCGAGGCAAAAATGTGAATTTACTGTAAGAGACATTTAAGGAATATTACTCAATTTTTTTCTGTTTACAGACTATGAGCCGAAGTGTTTTTTTTTTGTATAAATAGGTACATAATATTCACGTCTGTATCCCTTACGGGGTAGACAGAGCACCGACTTCAATAATAGGGCGTTTTAGTCGCGTCTGAACAGACAACAAATTTTAATACATCTACGCTAGACTCTTGCCTTCCTCCAATGTCTGCTTTATGTCCGGGAAAAGAAGCAAATGGAACATTCTATGTTTTTATCGCTTCCAGTCCAGCGTGAAACCATAGAATATACCGGGTGTAAGGGATAGCGAACCAGAAATTTCCAGGGGTTCCGGTTGATCAGTCAACGAAACTTAACAGCTTTCTCCAGGTTTTTTTTTTTCAGAAAATGAAAACAAAATTCACTTTCCCTTACAAAATTACCACCCCGGTCAGACAATTTGTATGGAAAAGCCAATTTCTTTTTAAAATTCCTAAAATATTTTCCTGGTGAGTTTTTTCAGTTTCTGGTACACTGTCCCTTACACCCGATATAATTAGTACTAGCGCAGTGAAACTAAGTCTTTTATGACTACGTTCTATAATGAAATTATGTCTAGTATCCATACTAATCTGGAGACAAAACGCCTTTTGGATTGATTCAACTCGGAAACATGCACATTGCCTATCGGGCGAGCGCAGGCGTTCGTATTGTTCCATGGGATAGAATAGGAATATTATTACAATGAGGGCTTTGTTTAGATAGGTTTTAAATTAAAACAATAGGAATATTATTTATTTTTTGTGTCTATGTTTCGACCTACTATCTAACTAGAGTAGACTGGACTATTTTGCAAGGCACTTTCCTGTTTGTTTGTTTTTTAAGCTTGCTTGACATTGCAGGATTATCATTGCTGAATCACCTGATTGTCCGAAAATAAAAAGGATTCCGTGCTTCGGAGGGCACGTTAAGATAGTGGTCGTAACACAAACCATGTCAGAGGCCTATTAGCTGTGCTATCAGGCGGTTTAAAAACTCTGACACCAGGGTTCATTGGGTCGATCGACTCGAAAGCCACACGACAGAAGAAGAAGGTAACATCTCACCACGATACGCTCGATGTTGCTTCTGCGGGTCAAAGTATGACTGAAAGAAGGGTTTATCGGGTCGACCTTGATAGAAGGAGAATATACTCACCATGTGGTACCGTATATGGGTCCCCCCGGACCTCACCCCCTCGTTCAGCTGAATGGAACTGACTGAGCCGGCATCATCATCCATGAACCCTGTCTTCTTGTATCGCGCCATCTGAAAAAAAAAACAATTGGAATTTAGGTCAGCTACTTAAAAAAAATCTTTAGACTAACTTAAGTGCAAGCCATGGATCAGTTCAATCGGAACATGAGAAGTGCAAGATCCCACACAGACACTGAGACAGTACCTATAATAATTTTCAAAAGCTATTTATTTCATGAAAATATCAATCCTTTTAAAACGTGGTTAAAATTGTTGATCATCATTTTCTGCAATGAAATGCAATTTATCTCAATGCGATATTCTAAAATAAAAAATGTCATTAATTTGTAATTTTTTGTTTTAAAAATTAAATGACCTTACGTTTCTCTCTCTTTAACGAATGTTAATGACATTTTCCTGTACCGACTAAACGTGGTGCAGGATTTAATAGGACTCTTCCGTTTGTAGCTAGTTTCTTTTTTATAGCCATTTTCATTTCAGCTATCTTGCTAGTTCAAGATACCGAACTAATCATGTTAGTATATGATGATGTGGGGTAGGGTAGGTATAATCATATAAATATCATGTTCAAAGCTGAGTTATTGAGTATCAGCATTGGAAGGTAAAATAATGTCTTGTCAGTCACACAACTGACTTTTGACTTTTACGCTTATCTACGTCATATTCCTACAAGTTCACTACAGCTTTTGATCGACTGTATCTTTCTCTCGAAGGAGAAAGATATCTAGACTCACGTTTTTTCAATAAAGACTCTCCCATCGTTATATTTATATACAAATACGTCGTCATTGGCAAAATACGTATTAAATTCGAGATGTGAAGCCATTAAAAAAAAAGAAAAAAAAATTGATCTCAGAGACACTTCTTTGATCCTAGAAAAACAGACTCAAATACAGACCGACGAAAAAACCGAATTGTTATCACGTCGTCAAAGCCAGAAGCATAAGCTTTCATGATTAAGTATAGTAGGTATAATACAGGTTTATAGAACCATTATGTCGTATATGGACAGCATTTATCCAGCACGGTAAACGGAATTTTAATCGGAAGTAATCTACAGCCGGATGTTGAGAGACTATGGCTGTTCCTATTGCTGGAAAAGTCACACAAGTGTGTGCCATTTTATAAGCTATCTATAGGTATGCCGTATGTTTCATAATATGCTTCATGGAAACATCTATACTTAACATTAGAAATGCGAAAGTAACTCTGCCTGTCTGTTTGTTGCTCTTTCACGCCTCAATGGCTGAAAGGATTTTGACGTAATTTGGCATGGTGATTGATGGTAACCTGGAGACGAATAGGCCGCTTTTCACTTTGGAGATATTTCCTATTCCCACGCGAAAACTCTGAATCCGCGAGCGGGAAGCTAGGCTTCTAATAAGCTAAAAGTGAAAAGTGTAGACAACGAATCATACGCCCATCTATAATGGGCGTCTATTTGAAAACCACCCTCTCACCGGAGTCCGGCGCCAAACGGCTTGCTGTGTTCCGTCGGTGCGTGAGACTACCAGTGCCTTAACAGGCGTCTTCTGGGCTAGCTCGCTCCATCGTCGACTCTGTCACGGTCATCGCTGACCTTTGTGTCTAGAGTCAAGAGCTAACCCATTCCAAATTAAAAAAAAACTGTAAAGTAGTTTGCGTATAGTAATTAAAAAAATATGGATAATATGAAATATCCATTGAGCTCATTATTTTTTTCTGAGACAGAGTCTAATAGAGAGAGTAGTGGCGGAAAACGATGTTCACAAACGCCGGTGGGTAACTTTGTAATTTGACATTGTCTAACACATTTTGTTCTTTAGAGTATTTCATTTAAAAATTAAGCCCTTAACATACCAGAAACTACCCAGAAAACACTGTAGTAGAAGACATAAAAGCCTGGTTTGTCTCAAATACAAAGTCTCGGTAGTGGGTTCAGGCTGATCCAGGCATTTCAGTAAATGAAAAATGCTCAAAGTTTCAGGTATTACTTATAGATTTGCTTACTTCAATTTGAATAATAAATGTCCTACGTAGGAAAATATGTTTCCAGAAAACGTAGTTTTGTAAATTCCCTTTGTGATTATAAATCGATTTGAATAAGGGCAGTAACACACCTGCGTAACGTTCAGCACCGAAGGTTCCGTTCAATTCAACACGCTGACAGTGCGTTCTGCATTGCCAACAACACACCTGTGGAAGGTTCGGTCGAGTCGAACCTTCGGTCGAGTACACATTACTCTTAACACCCTGTAAGGTTACCACTAATACCCTGTATTACCTTAACTCCTATATAGCGCCATATTATTGATCGTCATTCAGCGCGCCGAACAAGAATCTGCGTAAAAACGACTGTTCGGTCGGCGAGTTGGTGTGTCGTATACGACCGAAGGTTCGGCCGCTGAAGATTCCGTCACCTAAAGTTACGCAGGTGTGTTGCTGCCCTAATGCTCTACAATGTGGTGGCATCAATATAAGTGGCTATTCAGAAATCGATATCTTCAAGGCAACCTTCAACTTGGTCACATACGTTTTATTACGATTAGAACTTATAGCACTTATGGTACCTAATATAAGCCTGTTTTAGGTTTGCCCTTTAACTTAGATGGAAATCCCTTTTTATGAAGGGATTGTGAACCATTTCACTTTGTTGAAAGTATTTACAATAAATCCCACAATATTAAGGGCTTCAGAACAAGCAAGTACACTATTATTTTTATTTGTCAAAGATTTTTAACCGTCTCTGTTTGTTTTGTGTGAAGTTAGCAAACCAGAATCTAAACTAGTTTCAACATAATTCATTTGTTATTCTATCATCAGTACAATATGGTAGATAACAAATATACACAAAAGGTATTCTCTTCATTCATACATTTTACTGTCAAATACATGCACAAACTCATTTGTGTGGAGACAGAGGGGTTCTACATCTACATGTGGTTGACAGCAAAATAGTTACACAAAACCTTTTTAGATAATTCAAGATGATGAGAAAAATCTGACGAGGCTGTATGGCTTTGTTCCTTTGCCTATCCTCTAATGGATGAATGACAAAAAAAAAACGTACAGTGGAAACACTAGCTAGTTGGAATGAAAAAACTTGATCATTCTTATCAAATACAAATATTGAAATTGGAAATAGACCATGAAAAAATGTTTTGTTCTGTAAATAGAAAATATTTTACGAGCAGAGATGTGATGATGATGAGTTTTGAAAAGATAAATAAACATCTATAGTTACGTAAACAACTCATCACTTTTGTTTTTAAACATTTCACATGGAGATTAATTAAAAACTTGGTAAACATACCAGAAATAGGGGTACCTCAGTCAACGAAACTGAACAAATTCACCAGGAAAGTCTTTCAAGGAAATGAAAGAAAAAATTGGCTTTCTTATACCACCCCGATCAGACAATTTGTATGCAAAAGCCAAAGAATTTCCTGGTGAAAGTTGTTCAGTTTCGTTGACTGAGCAACCCGTATCAGTTTCTAGTGCGCTGTCCCTTACACCCCGTATACAAGAGCTTTTGATCGCAAGTAAAATCCAGCAGATTGGTCCCGATCAATATCTGTTTGAGTGCTTAACCGATACCACTTGATTAATGTGGAGTACCTACCCAGCTTTGTACGGTAGGTCCAGGGTTGTCAGGAGTCCGGAAAATGATAAGTCAGGTTTTTGAGTACGGTCTAATTAGAGGCAATGCTGTCGATTCTCGCGACATCATTCTAATTATAATTCTTAGATAGAGGTCTCAGAAAATTTTATTCCAATGTATTATTCAAAATTTCAATTGTAGGTTTTCATTTAATTCCAAAATGTAGTGTAGATAAAATCTTTGATCTTTTTTAATGTCCGACCTAAAAGTATAATCTATTCAAAGCGGGAGTGAATATGAATTTTCTGGGAGATGTCGCTCTATCGTCGAGTCTGTATCTGTAACCTTTGACCTAGACTGCAGTGAAGAACCATTTGAAAGGTAAAAAAAAAGTGAATTGTCCGACTGTAAAAGTTTTAATTTACCTGGCAACCCTACATCTTTCGTTGTACAGTTAGTACTAGCACTACGTATAATCGCCAAGCCATAATGGAGGAAAATTTTCCATGAAGCTTTCCAGTAAGTACTGTAAGCTCCAGCCGAGCTTAAGCGTTTCTGTATTTAAATTCCAGTCAGGACAAGATAGATGGGAAACGATGTCACAGAATAAGAAATAGTGCTACAATATTAAACGACTCGATCTACCGGACTACAAGATGTTACATAGTAAAATGGGTTGAACAACGTTTGTAATACATTTATATGTGTTCTGTTCTGCTAACTTATTGGGGAAAATTTTTGATATCACGACATGACCACGAGTATGATACATACAGACAGGGGCAGGCAGATCTTCAACGGCGCAATAAAACAGTTTTCGCAGCTTTTGTCAAATTAAGGGGGGCATTTCAGACAAAACCATGTATTGATATCGATTCGTATTACTTGACTAAAATTGTTGCCGTTCTTTCGGTTTTCTCATGATAGTAAATGACAGGTATGGACTTAAGTCGAGATTTTTGCAACTACAAATTCCTACCAATATCGTCAAATGCACTGAAATTGAAACCTTTTCTTTTGCGAACGCTTTGCTCTTGTGAGCCTAGCTTGTTGGAATGGAACGGAATCCAACTCCCTAGGAGCGGGCAGCCCTTGATGAAACCTTTCCTCTACTAGCTTTAAAAGCATGCCCGGGAAGAAAAGCTGGTTTTTTTCTACATTTTTACTTCTCTCAGTCTAGAATGAAACTACAGTATAGAGAGCTTTTTTGTATAGCGATTAGCTTATGTCCACAGATGCGGATTATAAACCGTTTACAAAAGCTTAATACTATCAGGTCCTTTCATGGCAGTTTCCATGAAATACGGCGTAAAATACATCGTAAACATTGGTGTGGAAAACAGATTTGCGATAATAGCGCTTTTAGTATGAAGTTTAGTGGGTTAGATGGCAGTTTTAGTGTTTATAACATCACAATTTTGCCACCCAACAACACCACCCTGTATTATGTACTTTAATCTACAAAAGTGTTGCTAATTTTGCCTTTCATATGTTTTGAAAAGATAGAGCCTTCATAATTATTGTTATCTTATTTGACATTGTCTTAAAAAACGTTTCCACAAAAGAATGTTCAGGATCACTGTATTTTATTTTATTTTATTTGTTTCATTACTTAGTGTTTGCCCTGGAGTATTAATAATATTGTTATGTTTTTTACTATGAATACGTCTAGCATTAGTGAAACATTCAAAATCAAACCCTAAATGCCAAATGAATACCTCAAACACAAATGTTCCGCTGCCAAAATATAAACTACTCTAAAAAAAAGATGGCAGCTCTCTCAAATTTATGTTTGCTGCAGTGCGCTGCAATATTAGAATTTCAGGAATAACTGTGAAATATGGTATTCAATAGATTCACTTCACTTTAGAAGTATGTCTACCTACCTACCTACTCACTTTGTGATATCATATCACATGTTTTATTGAAAAATACCTGTACAAACCTACTTATGTACATATTTAGTTTGAAAAAATATATTATTAAGTATAGTTGGCTATGTTGACTATAGTTGACTATGGTTGCGGAGGTCAGATGGCAGTCGCTCTGTGTAAAAACCAGTACGCTCGTTCAATCCCCTTTATTATATAGCCGACCCCGTGAGATACGGGATAAGGCTAGGGAGATGAGATGATGAGTTGACTATGGTTGAAACGAGCTATTGGATGAATTCACGAAAAACTTATCGAGTGAATGACCACTAAAGATTTTCCCGATTTAATATTGACAAATATTCCAAGTTTGATCAAAAACAAATTGGTATGCATTAGACAAGCCACTTGCCATTTGAATTTCATAGTAGACAATTACGTCGTCTGCGATACAACCAAACATAACTACGTCTGAAATAAGATATAGCTAATTCTTCTTCTGTTGTGTGGGTTATAGCACAGCTAATAGGCCTCTGACATGGTTTCATTAACGACCACTATCAAAGACAGCGTAGATACAAAGTACAGTCCCTATTGGTATCCTTTACTGGTTTGTAAGTCAGTCCGGGATAAGAAGCAGCAAATACATTAAATTTTTCCATAGAATAAGTATTTCATAAACAAACGTGACATTTTCACTATTGGTCGGCTGGAAAGTGACACAGCAATATTTTATCAAAAGAAAATCCAATATCAGGCGACAAGAAGAGCTCTTTTGTATCAAAGTATCGACTTCCAGGAAAAGAGGTCAAGTTTGTGTCGTTAATCAGGAAAAGATCTCCAGGTTGATAAGAGCTGGTATGCATTAGAGCTCTTCAAGGTCAGTATGGTTTCATTATATTCCTTTTACTTAAAACTAGATTGTAAGTGCATCGCTTGACCCTCGAATATTACCTACATAATTTCCTTCATATTATATAACGTAGTTTATTTACTTCGAAGATCAAGATAAAGAAGTTCCACGTTGGGCGCCAAAATACCTCGTGTGCAAAATAATGGTTCTTTACACTTTAAAATTCTATTGCTTTGTTTAAAACCTTCTTTTAACTCTTGGTCTAAGCTTGAGGTAAAGCAGTAAACTGCTTGGCACTGTACTCCTGTGGTAAGGTACGCAGCCCTTACCAGCCATAGACAGACAGTAGATGGTTTAGCCAGACTTATGGCCAGACTTACTCGAGAGTATCGGATGTGATCAACATCTGTCTTTTTACCCGCACGATGCTATCCACATCGCAGTTTACAGGGAAGGATGTAACTGATGCTGTCCCCTAGGGGTAAGCAATACTCCCTGCGTAACGTTCAGCGGCGGCTGAACCTCGGTCAATAAATGGCGTCAAATAAGGTATTAGTGGCACCTATATGGGGTGTTAGAGTACGTTCTCGCGGAAGGATCAGATCAACTGAAAGTTTGGTGCTACGCGACGTAGAGCTTTAAGATGCTTATTGCATTGCCTGCAAACACACCTGCGGAAGGTGCCAAACCTTCGTTCCTTACTTCCGTACCTTCGTTCCGCGACGTAGAATGGAACCTTCCGCAGGTGTGTTGCAGATCTTACTCGTCCAAAATGATAGTCCCAATCTCCATACTATGATAATAAGAAGATGACGAAAAAGGTAGTTTCAATTTATTATGCATACCATAAAGTTTATTGTCGCGTGCTGTGCATTTAAAAGAAGTCACGATAGGAATAAAATGCGTATTTAAAATTCTAACATGTAAATAAGCTTACTATGTTGTGAGCATTAACATACCGACAATACCGACCTAAGTATATATACATAAAGTTATGAGAGTAAGTAGATTTGTTATGAAAGAAACTTAAAGTAAATTAAGTTGTTAGTAGGTACTTAGGTGTACGTTTAGAAATTAGTACCTATGTGTTTTGGATATAGCGCGAAAAGTGACCATTTGTGACGTTCCACGTGAAAAAGTACCTTATAGAGGGTTTTTAAAGGAGTACTTTATGGAGGGTTTTTGAATTTTTGAATAGCTTGAGCAGCAGGATATGCATAACTCAAAACCCTCCATAAAATACCTACCATTTCATGTGGAACGTTCCCTGCATTAACTTATAAAAACCACAAAACTTAGTATTTTTTTTTGTATGCAACCGTCACACATTTTAAATACGATTTATTTAAAAATTGAATCTAATAATTTATGTATGTCAGAAATGTTATCCGTGCAGGCGTAAATACGATAATATAATGAAATAAGTAGGTTCGAGGCCTATTAGCTATCTAATAGGCTATTTAAAAACTCTGACACCGGGGTTCAGTTCATCGGGTCGATTGACTCGAAACCCACTCGACAGAAGAAGAAGCAGGTTCCAACTTCTTTTATTAGGTGGACATTTTGTTTTCGTATTATACTGTGTTTGGATATGATAGTGTATCACCAGTAGTCCGAAAAATGCAAATAATAGATAAGTGTTTTATCACCAAGCTCAAGGTTAATAATAACTCCATGACCTAAACCATGTTTGGGTTAGAAACAATGGAAAAACAAACAAAATTAAAAGCATAAAAAGCGGTTTTAATAAGTTTAATGAGAAAATAAAATTAAGTAACATTAAGAACATTTCAGGCAGCCAAAATTATATTGTGTCAAACAACGAAGACCTAAATACTTTAATTCTTCAATGACCTGAAAGCAAAAAGCGGCTTTTACACATTAAAAAAATATACAAGTGACATTGAACAAGTGATTTAGGAAATAGATAATACTTAAAAAAGCCTTTGCTAATATTGTATTAGGTATAGGTACTTTCTTTCCTCTCTCTACATACCTACCTAATAATTTTAGATGGGTAAAGAAATAAATAACTAATTACGAAAATTGTAGAGCCGAACCAAAATTTTGCGCTTTCCACTAAATTACAGACTAAGCTATGAAAAATATTGTAAGTAGAAGGATAGGATGAAGGTAGGTGAATAGGATAGTATTTTCACGGAATAGAAAAGCTAAACATTGCTTGCTGCTGCGGCATGTAGGTATGTAAGCGAAAAGAAAATAATTTACTCACCGTTAATCCTGGTTTAAGATGTAACGTGGGCATGGATGCAAAATATATTTCTTCACAAAAACACACACTTCACATCACTCTCGGCAGTTTATTGGATTAGAACAGATTCCATTTTTATCTGACAAGACGGGAAAAACAGGCGCGAAAAATCGGTAGCGCCCTACGCATGGTGCGCTCGATGAAAATGTTTTGATTGGGCTTGGTAGAGCTTTCTGCACGATAATGATCGAGTCCAAGTCGGAACGAAGTAGTTTGTAGGTTTGTAGAGTAGAATAGCGCCATCTATTGCAAGTGGTGAGAACTTCGTGGAAGTAAATGAAAACCGGAAACCGTAAAAAAAGCCAATATGTATGTATTTTGTACAATTTTTCGGAATCAAAACAAATGTAACTTCAACATTTCGTTTGATAATGAAATCAAATTCACCGTTTAGCACTAAATTTTATTAAAAGTTGATAAACGATTTCGCTTCTAGTGCTGTCATCTGTGATAATGTTGAAGAACTACTAGCAGCGCGATTCAATGAGCGGACATGTTGCTTCTTTTTTGTAACACCCAATCAGAGCAAGGGTACAACTTTACGCATGCGCCTTGGAGGGGAGCGCGTAGTAAACTCAATGAGATGAAAGAAAAATAATCAGTAGGCGTTTGCCGATATCGTGGTTTGCTGTGACGTGCGTGTCATTTAAGAATAACCGGCGGCCTACGCGTGTTTGAAATAAAGATTGTGTTTTAGTGAAACCAGTGTTTGGATATCGATAAATATGACGAACGCCGCACCAGTGAAGAAAGTGCCGATACATCTTCAGGTAAGATTCTACTTGCACCTGTTGTTACGAGCCGTGCCGCTTCGCTGTTTTCGCAATAAAAAATGTTCTTTTGAATTTCGAACGGCCCTTTTTGTAAACTGCCAGTTGGTGGCGGATTTTGCCGCGGGATTGTTGGCATTTTTACCGCGTCGTTGCTAATTTCTGTACGTTTGACCCAAATTTTAGAGATTTGGGTTGCGTGCCGGTTGCGAAAATGTGCGGACACGGTACAAATAGAATGCTCAGTAGGGTGTGAGAATTATGTCACAAATGTCACAATGAAATACCTACCAAACTTCTTAAAAATATGCCTAATTCACTGATAAAACGCGCAATTTTATGCTTTGTTTATAGTCCTGATAACAAACATACGGATATTTCGTTACTTACCTCTTTATTTAGATACGTAAACCCTTTTATCAGTTGTTTTTATTGTATCCCATGCCCTTCACATTGTCATCAAAGTCCCTAAATAAATATACCTTTAAGTAATTCTCATAATTTGCCTCCGAAAAACAGTTAAAATCTCGTAATTTCATTTCTAGGTCAATACCCTTTGTCCCTTACCTTCATTTCATCCCGGGTCCATTGACCTCAAAACCTACCTATAGCTATATAACAGAGTTCCTATAGGATCGTAGCAACAGTGGTCTCTACGTGACATGCGCAATAGGAACCCGGATGATCTCACGGGATGGAAAATGGAACTGCTAAAATGGATCCAGTCTGAACATAAACCTAAGTCTTAGGCTTTGGAGTTGATAGAAACGAAATCTTATTTCGCGAATGGGATTCCTTCGACCCATAGGTAGGTAGGTAGTACCTATTTTGGTTTAATATGGCGGAGCTTTATATCAACACGGAAATGTGTTATTAATAGGCAAGGTAGGTATTAACCTGATGAAAGGGACAGAACTGAAACTGAACAACTATACTACAAAAACGAAATTCTTTCAGGATGTGAAAAAAAGTTAACCATACAAAATGACCACCTCGATCAGATAGTTGTTCAGTTTTATTGACTAAGCCACATCTTTCAGTTTTCGCTACGTTGTCCCTTACACCCGGTGTAATAGGAGTGAATTTTCATTACCGCAACCCAAAATAAATACACAAATCTAAGGCCCGTATTTATAATCAGCTCTCAAGAGTGACAGCGAGTGAGTTCGTATCAGAAACGTCATTCCAATACAAAATGACCTGTCAAATCCGCACTCAATATTGCTCTCAATCTTGAGATGGCTTTATAAATACGAGCCTAAGTAATTTAAACCACTACACTAGTATTCCAGGCATCGTTTTAGAAATTGCCTAAGTGAGTCTAATTGAATAATAGCATTTTTTCAGACGAACCACTACAAACTAGACTGAAGTTATTTTTCAATAGAAAACTAGCCTTGGATCTCCGATAACGATATTTTTTTACAACGTATTTATCTTACCAACTGATGCGTCTTAGTGTGCGTCTATTCTTAGCATTCTGGCCGTAAAAATAAAAAGAAATTGAAGAAAAGTAAACCGTACTTAGGTAGGTACATACTTACGAGTATTTACGGCTTGCTTTCGATTCCTTATTTGGAGTAAGAAAAGAAAGCAGAAAGCAAAAGTCACAGTAAATTTAGATGCTTGGTAATGGCAAGTGACCTGCATGAAATGATCAACTAACTAAATACTTAGGCTCGTATTTATAATCAGCTCTCAAGAGTGACAGTGAGTTTGAGTTCGTATCAGAAATTTCATTCCAGTACAAAATTAGCTGTCAAATCCGCACTCAATGTTTAGGTCGCCTTTGTTTAGGTCGTTTTTGCACTGCCTACCCCATTAGGGATAAAGGCGTGATTTTATGTATGTATGTATGTATGATATTATGTAATTTGTGATTATGTAGTGTATGACTCATGTCTCATATGGTACTCAAGTCACATTATTTTTCTTACTAGAAGTACCTACTCGTACTCACCCATAATAAACGAAGTTCATACCCAATAAAAAGCTCATTAACTCCGCAATTTTAATTCAAGGTTAGCTCAGTAGTATAATCCGTTAATTTGTCTTGTGCACATTGTGCACAACATATGCTAGGGATAATAACCCAACTAACACAAGAAGGTTGCTTAGTAGCTTTATAGCGTATATAATAACAGCTATAAGCTGCAAGAGTCAGCTGCATAGTGCGCTATGGAACCCTTCTGCAGCTGCTATAACCCTAAAGGGGCCCCTTATAGACCTTATTTAATAAGTCCAGTAGAGTTGCATAACAGCGCAAATTATTTCTTTGAACTGCTTTTTCCACTTCTTAAGCACCATAAAAAGTGAAAATTACAACTGACAACTGAAATTGGCACTAATTGAGTGAACGAATTTAACATTCATCATTCATCCACTCACTCTGCACTGCGGCCTGCAGCAGTCTGCGGCGAAAATTGCAACTTATAGTGAAATATTTAGCTGCTAGTGTTTAAAATGTAATTGTATTGTATTTTATATTACTTGTATGAAGTCTTTAGATAAATATGCTTATGGCAGCGTGTAGTGCAATATTAAAATGGCGGAATAATAGTGAATAACTTATACAATCTTAGTTACGCGGCTTGTGTATGTGAAGAACATTGGCAAATTTAATTTACTGTGAAACGTGTATGGTGTTTTATCAAAATAATTCATGGGCCCTCAATTAATTAAAGATTCTATGAAAATCTAATGAGTTTGTAAACGCGAATTCAAATATTTTAACCAAATTTTGGTAAGTATAATGCTGATTTATGTTAATTTATGGATAACTAACGATAACATGATATTTCCGATCATCCTAAGCTGTGCAGTGTGTTAAAATAAACTAAAATATAAGTACTAATCTAGTAATTGTCTCAGATAACCTAAAAATGCTACCACAAAATGGCGTTGATATTGTAGCAGCCTTAGGTTCTTTGTTTCGCTACTGTAGCCCTTTAATGCAGTGTTAAGCGACAAAAATCACTGTTCAGAAGCTCCTATTGCCATTTAAGCTGCTAAATTATCTGCTCTAGAACTTCAAGTTCCATACAATGTCCAATAGAGTGAATATTATATCCTAAAGTGTTAATTTTATACGATTTAAAGCTTGCACCTGCATTGCAGCACCTACTATGAGGATAAAAACGCAAAGCTAATTGCAGATGGCGCCACCAGCGAATGTTCCAAAAGAGACCAATGAGAAGACGCAAAACTGATATTGACATTGACATTGACAGATTACTGACCAATCACAGGAACCTGACCAATACCTAATATTAAATTCATTGTAATGATAATAATTCCACCGTTCTTCATATTAGAATACTAGACTAGATATATAATCTGTAGTTCTTCATTTTATTTAAAAGTTATTATTTTCTGCCATAAAGCACTGCAGACCCCATAGTAGTTCTATAAATAGGAATTTTACGAGCAGAAGAGCTAATAATACCTCTTATGCATAACAAACATTCTAAGACGTCAATAAGTCACAATTTTCTATCTTATGCAAATCATCGTGGCAAAACATGCCACGGAAGAACTCAAAGTGCTAATAGACATACAATTATATCTACAATGCAGTCTATGGTGGTATAAAATGCCAAGTAAGACCACGATGCGACCTAAAGTGACAAAAAAGATCCTAATCTAACTATTATACAGTTCACGGTGCCATAAGGGTCGCAAAAATCCCTTAGATTTTTGCTGCAGCCATCAGCGATAATTTTACCTGTTATAGAACTCGTGCCTAATTAAAACTCCCTTATGCCACCCTTATAGACATTGGAACTGTAAGAGAAGCTGCAATTTTCACTAATGTGTTAGTTGGGAAGATATTACAGTGTGCGTACGTTCACATTCACATAGCATAACATCAGTTAGTCAACTCCTTCCTCTTTTCTCTTCTTCCTCATGTCGCGACGAATCAGATTTTATCAGCCCAAAAAGATGCCACACTAAATAAAAAAATTTGAATTTAGAATGTAAAATTGTGTAAAATATGACGAAAAGAACGAAATGAACCACAAAAGAGAAAATTTTATGTGACGTTAAAATGAGACAAAACAATTAAAAGTGATTCGCTAACATGAGCCTCATTCTCATCAATGCGAAACGAAAGTGCTCTTTCTAGTAAGCACCCATTCTTCTCGCTACATGAACACTATATTAATTAAATACTATATTTTTAATGAAATTTAAGAATACGATATGGAGTCTATTATTTCAACTATGCTATTATTCCAATTATATGCGCATAAATATAATACGCAGACACATATTATGCGAAAGTTAGGATGTGCAATAGAAATATCTTCCAGACAGGCAAATAAGTAGTAGGCAACAGCGGGATTAATAAATTGACGCATGTATTTGTTTTCTTTGATAGTACGTTTAATTTAGACAAGTACTCATCCAGTAGCTCTGATTTTAGCGGTTTACAAATTATCTTGATCACCTTGAGACTAGGCACATCAGAGAACTTGTTATAGGACCACATACATATAACTTTGTCATTAAAATTTGAGCCCTTCTTGTCAAAATCACTGGAACATTATTTTGTAACCATCTTTTCGTAAATATTGGTCATAATCTCATGATTGCTTGCTTTCATTTCATAACTTATGTTTATTTTTTCTGAGATAATGCATTTTCCATTTTCCCTTTAATCACGGACTTAAATTTAAAGTAAGTATTTGTTGGATCCCATACCCTAGTAGACAAAGGCCCGTATTTATAATCAGCTCTCAAGAGTGACAGCGAGTTTAAGTTCGTATCATAAATGTCATTCCGTACAAGACGGTCTGTCAAATCCATACTTAATATTGCTCTCAATCTTAACGAGCCAAAGTGCGACCTCAAGTAAGTTTAAAACAAACCGTAAAAGTTTACCATCCAGAAAGAAGTAATAAACTACAAGTTACTTCAAGTAACTTATAATTAAAAAATCTATTCTTACATCCAGCTCGGACATAAGGGCTCGTCCCCTACGTACATACACAAAGGGTCGTAAACCAATGATTTATGCATGCGTTAAACTTAACCGACACTTATAACTGCTGGTTAAAATGCCTTGCGATAGAAGCGTTTCGGTTTGTGGTTAAATTTGTGATAAGTTTACGAGATTTTCTATGGGGCAGTTTGATTTTGGTTGTATTAAATTGATTGGTGAAATTTAGGTTTAGTTTAATCGAGTTCTCTTTAGTATTCTTGTCTAAGTTTACCTCAGATAATGATTGTCACAACAGGCATCTTCTAGGTGAGCACGCTCCATCGTCGACTCTGTCACTGTCATCTCCGGACAGAAAGGCAAAATAAGTGTTAAACTTAGCCATTACTGTATTTCTGCCGAACTTTATATTTTCGGACAAACGTGTTTCTGCATAAAGGGCCGAATTGATTACTTTCTGGAAAACGATCCGAATGCATTTGGGGTTAGAAACCCCATGAAATGAGTCACCTCTTCGCCTTGAAAGCTATATCCGTACTAGCTTTTCGCCTCGCGGTTTTACCCGTGGCGAAATGAGTTTTCCCGTGGGAATGAGGTGTTTTCCCGAGGTAAACAGTAGCTTCTGTTCGTCCCCAATGTACACCGTTTCCCGCTATAATCAAATCGGTTCAGATGTTTGAGCGTGAAAAAGCGACAAAAGGACAGACAGAGTTAGTTACTTTGGCATTTATAATTTTAATAAATAAAAAAAAAAAAAAAAAACTCGTATGGATGCCGTAAACAACATGGCATGAATTCTGCGTAATTCAAAGCGGTCCGTTTCAAATTTAGATTATATGACATGGTCCAGCTGTGAAAGTAAATCTAGTGTTGTTTGGAATACTAATTTAAGCATCTGAATCCTTGGTATCCTAGTCTTCCCATGCTGGACTGGGAGCAATAGAAAAACATATGTGCTAGCTGCATCTCCTCCCGGGCATGCTGTAAAAACCAGCTGAGGGATTCGAGGGTTTCAGTTTATTGTAATTTAGACCATGGGCTATCAACCTGTCACAGCAATAAACAAACCTATCTTAAACGACCCTCAAAACAGACGTGGCGGAACGTTGTTTGGATCGTTGACGCGCTCTGCCTACCCTATTAGGGATCAGGCATGATAGTATGTATGTATTGTAATCCTTGGTAAGTTTAGTAGTTATTTTTCCATCCATGCAATACTTAGCCACTATGGCATGCCGTTTCCATGACACTTTTATCTTCATGCATCGCAGCACTGGCCGTGATTATGCATCACTCTGAACCAACTCTATATCTGCTCATGATAATGGAATAAATGCCAAGTTATCAGTGCGTCGAGGATCGCTGAAAATGACAGCACTTCAGCTGATAAAACGTGATGCGCTGGACAGCGTTAGAAATCGATTTCGAGTGCACATTTATAGGTATTTATCACGCTTGTACTGCGAGCGATAAAAAACAAGATTATAATCCCGGGCATACTGTTTTATGATTTATGATTTGAAAATGAGGGGTTGCGCCTACAGCCCAACAGCCACTGCGACCTGTGTAGATCTATTGTAGCTAAGGGCATACTGTTAGGTTAGGTTATATGTTATGTGTATAGGTATAGCGATTTCAAAACCGTATATGTACCCATTTATAGCTTACCATTATTATCAAAATTACACACAGAAAGTAAGAAGGCACTGGAAACGCCAGCGCAGCGACTTCTAATCTGGATTTTTTGAAGAAATGGCGAAATAAGGTTTTGTTTGTTGGTTGTGTGTATAGATTACAATACCTTATTTTATTTCGCCACGTCTCAAAATTTTTTAAGGACACTTACTTAAGACACAAACGGGTATGGAGACTATGGAGTATTACCAGATTCTTTCAAAACATCCACCCTTTCATCTGAATCAATATACCCCGGAATACTTAGACGATGACAACACTCGCCACCCTCCTTCTGACGTCATCAGCCCACCCCTCAAGACATTCTTAGACATTCGCCTAGGGAGTGGATGTACTTTGTCTTTTTATGATAGAGTGGTTCAACGATCTTCAGTTTCTGTAATGAAATTCTGTGAGGAAATAAATCGTCTTGTCAGGGTTACTCATGGATCAATAGTTGTCGATTTCCATGCTGGATTGGGAGCGTTAAATAAACTGCTGCTCCTTCTGAACATACCAACTTTAAATTTATGTAGAGGGTTTCAGGTTTCAGTTTCAGTGTATTATTACAGAAAATACTGTAAATACATAACCTACTCTGCACAATCCTATCTAAACTAAAATACAGCTCAAGATATATGAAACGTTGTGATAACAGCTTTTCTCACACATAAATTATAATTGGAATCAAACCCACGATATCTGGATCAAGAGCCCAAGGTTTCCACCACTACAACAGAAAAGCAGTCAAATGTGCTCTATTCCTCATTGTCAGGAACAGTAAATACCAGTCTCATCTTTTTCATCTAGTCGTTGTCCTAAAGTACCCTTGGAGTTCCCCCTCTGACGTCATCAGTCTGGCCCACAATGGCATTAGGGGGCGCTGTAATGGCAGGACAGAAACTGATTGCAATCTCCCCGTGTAGTGTCTGTTTGATGGAAAAAATACGGGTTTTCATATTTTCTGGGTTTTTCATTTCGTTCATCAAACTGTATAGGTAACTGAACCTAAGCAGTCGATTCTGAGGACTGTTTTTTTATGTGTCTGAGAATAACGCTAAACCTCATGATCGTAATGTATTTTTGCTTCGACTATAAAAAACAAAGCAAGTTTTTGAAGTGAAACTTCTTTAGGCGCGTTGAAAGTAAAATTTCAAGGTCGCGTCACCAGCATTGCGCTCTTTTTTTTACTTGCTATCGTCCAAGCTAAATTCGGAAGAAGAATTCGGAAAACTTAAGTAATTCACCATTTAAGAAACAATTACCCCACAAATAGTATTGCTTATTTGCCTAACTCGTTACTCTTTTGTTTTAATCAACAATGATCCGAAATTGCCGCCCGATCGGTAAATAATCCACTAAGTTTCTGTCAACATCATTAACACACATTCTCAGGCTAGAGGTTTACATAATCTGTATGACACAAACTGCTAAACGTTCAAACAAACAGATGTTTTGTCATACATAACTGCTAGGGTTGAACATAATTTTTGCCATTTTTCTACTGGAATCGATAGAAAAACATAGAATGTGACATCTCCTCCCAGCAAAGAGATACGAGGGTTATACTTGTATTGTGACTTAGCTTCCATGCTGGTCTGGGAGTGATAAAAAAACATAGAATGTGCCAGCTGCATCTCCTCCCGAGCATGTTGTAAAAATCAGCTAAGGGATTTGAGGGTTTCAGTATTGTAATTTAGGCGATGGGCTGACAACCTGTCACTATAGCAATATACAGATCTATCTTGAATTACCCTCAAAACTTGTCAGACGTGGTGGAACGACCTTTGTTTAGGTCGTTTACGCTCTGCCTACCCCATTAGGGATATAGGCGTGATTATATGTATGTATATGTATCATAATAAAAGCTTCACTAGAATTAATATCGGATGATATCAGTGAAGCAGATACTTAAACTACTATTATACTTAAAGATATACTTAGAGAACTGCCTCCGTGGTCTAGTGGTCTGAGCCATGGGCTTACGATCCGGAGGTCCTGGGTTCGATTCCCAGGGGGGGAACACAAAGTTGATATTTGTCAATTTATCACTTTGTGAGGTTTTTCCCAGTTTGGTTAGGACATTGCAGGCTGAATCACCTGATTGTCCGAAAAGAAAAAGGATTCCGTGCTTCGGAGGGCACGTTAAGCCGTCGGTCCCGGTCGCTGTCTTTGATAGTGGTCGTTACTGAAACCATGTCAGAGGCCTATAGCTGAGCTACTAGGCGGTTTGAAAACTCTGACACCAGGGTTTATCGGGTCGTTGTTCGACTCGAAAATCCACTCGCTAAGAAGAAGAAGCAGATACTTCAAATTTTGTTTATTGGTTTATAGACTGTCGAGTATTGTTTACGATTTGGTCACACGTACGCGCAAAGTGGTAGTGGACAGGCGTCAATAATGGTTAGTGAAAGTTAAAATATATTTGTAAGGGATAAATCCAAGAAATGGGCATCAGCGTTCATTGTGAATATAAGACATTTCACGGGTTTCTTACCGCGATTTAAATATTTGATGAGTTCCCGATATTTCAATGCTGTTACAAGCATCATGATCACGGGTAGACAGTTTAAAATTAAGTGTTCTCTGTGAATACTTATACGAGTAACATACTTCCATAGTACTTCCTTTGTCAATCCATCTTACAAACGAAGCGAGTGAGACAAATGTAAGTATGTTAGTCTCTGGATAATTCTCACACTTGCAACGCTTGGTCGAGCTGGCATTCACTTCACAGGTACACCTGCTCATTCCTTGAATTTACTTATAATTCATAAACCTGTGTAGCAATCTATAGTAACGTAGCCTAAAAGCCTTAAGATGCTGAATAGAGATTGCACTTGTGTGTTGGCTTGGCCCTAAGGTCTAAGTAGGGTGGATTTCTGGCTGATGTTTTGGCCTGGACGTAAGGTCTAAGTAGGGTGGATTTCTGGCTGGCATCACATATGGGAATGCCTGTGCCTTGAATCGAGGCTTCTGAGCCTCGTTCCACCGTCGACTACCTGCCCCCGTAGCATGCAGCCGCGAAAAGGCTTTATCACACATTGTATCACATCTATCTGTCAAATCGTATGGGAGTTTGACAGATAGATGCGATCGCTATCGTGCATTGGCATGCTACAGGGGCTGGGCACCTTTGCCCTAGCAGTGTCAAGATCCCCATCGCAAATGAAATAAATAAATGATGTCATTTTATTTTGGGGTTAAAAGTGGTAAAGAAAGAATGGTAGAAAATCGGACCAGGCGTTCTTGAGTAATCGGTGAACATAAATAAAAATAAAAGTTCACGAGGAATTGAGAACCTCCTCCGTTTTTTGGAAGTCGGTTAAAAACGCCGCCTATATTGTAGTTTTCATTTCTTTCTTATCTTACTGTAGTATGTGTTTACGTTTCTTTGTGCAAAATATTTTGTATTGTATATAGGTAGGTATAAATACCATACCTTCTTTTGATAGCCATTCGTAAAGTTATATGAGTTTTATTGCCAAAGATAAGGATTTATTACGAACCAATCGTTATCTGCAATGCGGTTTCGTTTTAGAACGAAAAGTGCCTAATAATAATGCCTTTACAGGATGTTAAGCAGGGATCTCAAAATATTTCAACCATGCATTCGAAACTGAGACGTTTTGAACCGTGTTCGAGCAGTTTGCATGAAGATATTTACCGCGATTTTTTCTGCCATTTCCTAGAAGGTGTTTTTGTTTAAATTTGTTTGGGTTGTTCAGTTACATCGATTGATTACATATGGTCAAACTGTTCTCATCTCCCTACCCAACACATTATACCCTTTATAACTGCAAACTTCGTTGCGGATTTTGCAGGCAGGATGCATCAAATATGCTGCGAGCCAAACGTAAAACGCATGTTCTTTTGTTTACGGTTTTATGCATTCGCATGTGCAAAATATTTGTTTTTGAATGTCGACGGATCATTCATTCATGTCGAGCAATATTGTCTGTTTCTTTTCACGTGAGAATCTGGTCGGTTGCTTTTTTAATTGCATTTTTTATTTCTTACCAAGTATCTTGCTGGCCTGAGAGCGATAGAAAACATAGAATGTTACATATGCTTTTCTGCCCGGGCATGTCGTAATAATCAGTAGAGGGAGACGAAGGATTTGGTGTATTGCTATTTAGGCGAAAGGCTGACAACCTATCACTATAGCAATAGCAATACACCATTCATTCTTTCTAAAATAACAGACCTTCTCAGATGTAGCGAAGACATCCTATTAGAAAGTTGTTTAAGCTCTGCCTACCCCGTAAGTAAAGGATACAAGCGTGCATGTATGGTATCTTATTCTAAAGCACTTTCAATCTTGTTAATATTATAATACTATAGTATTTAGGTACATAACAGTATGCTATGTATGTCTATACCTATATTATGTAGACCATTGTATACAGTTGTATAGCGTAGCTACAATAGCTAGTACCCTTATTGTATATTTGAACCTTGATGGAAGGCCTTGGGTGGATAATCCTTATAGGCAAATCTAATTAAAAAATAACGTAAAATAATCTCATTATATCCCACACACCTAGATATACACGCCTAGCAAATTTGCTTTTTAAAGATAAAAAGGAAATTATTTAATAATAATACAGACATAATTGTCCCATTTCCTTTACATTTTTGCGTTTATTTCGCCAATAGTAGGATCTCTTAGATGAGTCAAATTCATTTGATATAATAAACCATTTTAGTCTAGGTGTGTTGTAAACATTACATTGCAATGTGTGTTTGATTTTCGTCGTTCATTTGCTCTTGATTCTCATCTTGGAGTCCCAGAGGTAACCGCTATAGAGTCGACGATGGTGTGAGCTTTCCAGAAGGGGAATTTAAACTATTTTTAATGACACCGGGGTTCATCGGGTCGACTCGAAAACTCCACTCGATATAAGAAGAATATCAATGTAGTTTCTACTTGATTTCCAAAGTTGCCATTCCCTCCGCATTTCGAAACAAAGCTAAGCAAAGGTTTACCAAAGGAAGGCCAGAAATATGATATTCCGTAGGGCAGTCTGCTTTTAGCCAAACAAACAACAGTTACATTACTAAGAACATAAAAGCATAGTGTTTGGAGAATGGGCACATCACACAATGTAATCTAGACTGTCTGCAAGCTGAGTGACACTTATCTCAAGTGTTTCAACAAGCTTGAGTATATTTATATTTTTACCTAGAACTAAAGACTGCTGTTGGTAGGTCCAACCCTCTAAAAATATGTAAGCTAGAGTCTGTGCGAAAAGAGAACCGTCCTAGAATTTGAGGGTGCACATTTGTATTTAATTAACCCTCGGTTTGTCGCGTGGGGTTTATGCCTAATTCTTCAACCTTAACCTTCTATATTAAATTCTGGGGGTGTATGGTTAAAGATCTAGGCATAAACCTCACGTGACCAACCAAGGGTTAATTAATACAAATGTGCACCCTCAAATTCTAGGACGGTTCTCTTTTTTACGGTTTTTCGCACAGACACAACATGGTTTTCTAAAAGATGATTATAATCGATTCCTTCAATGATTACATAAATAAAGTCACGCCTATATCCCTAATGGGGTAGGCAGAGCATAAAACACGGCGTTTTCGCCACGTCTGACAAAATATTGAGGGAAATTTTAGACTGCGCTATTGTGACAGGTTATCAGCCCATAGCCTAAATTACAATACACTGTAACCCTCTAATCCCTTTGCTGACCTCTACAGCATGCCCGGGAGGAGAAGCAGCCGGCACATTCTATGTTTTTCTATCGCTCCCAGTCCTTATAAGGGCGTGATTTAATATCCACGTTAGTTCTTTGGCTACTAATTAAAAACTATCGTATGTGTACTGGTTTTAGTATTGGAAATTTCTAGAAAGTTGCACATACATACTGGGTGGGCCATATGGTGCCAATCACATGGCTACCTGTTGGTCTGGCTTTCGGAAAGCATTTATAGTTTATTACTGCCATTAAAAGATTTATTTATGACTTTGAACAGATGAAATGTTGAAATGATACTGTGAAGTGATATAAAATTTAATTGAGATATTTTGATAACTTAATGTCATCATCACGTCATATTTTATCTTAAATTTGATTTCGTAGTAACTTTTGCTGACTTAATGCATGTCAAAGTCAAGTATTTTATGATTATGAAAAATGCACAATGATTTTCTATGACATAAATTATACTATACATAGTACAAGGTGCCATATTTATAGGATCACATTTACTAGCGACCCATACTTATGTGTTATGGGGGATACCTAACAAGCAACTAAAAATAAGGTCAATTTCAATATAATTATAAAAATATTTCCTTTCCCATACAAAATTGCTGATTTGACTTGATATATGGAAGAGGTCAGTTTTTGATGATCAGTCAATTATGTATTCAAAATAATTCATTTCATACTGTTTTCTTATAATGATCTAAATAATATCAAATTTTTATTTCATACTACCTAATAAAATAATAAATCAGTATCATAAAACAAATACTTAATACGAGTCATATATAGGTAACATTAAAATTTAAATAAGTATATTATGGCCTACTTTCGTATAATAAAATTGAATGGTAGTATAAAGTGAGACATCAAGCCGTAATTTCAAAAAATAATAAAAATGCAAATACAAAACAAAAATCCGTAATGATATGTTTGGTCAATCGCGAAAGAACACCATAAAGTTGTGTTTATAAAGATTACTAAGAATTTTTATTTTTTTAACTGCCTTGACAGTTTAATTTACTGATTTTATACGGACTGTAAGTGACATCGTACCAGAAACTGATAGGGGTTGCTCAGTCAACGAAACTGAACAACCTTCACCGGGAAATTCTTCCAGGCAATAAAAAAAATTGACTTTTCCATACAAAATTACCACATCGATCAGACAATGCGAAAGCCAATTTTTTTTTTCTGAAAGAACCTCCTGGTGAAAGTTGTTCAGTTTCGTTGACTGAGCAACCCCTATCAGTTTGCGGGAAGCTGTCCCTTACACCCGGTATAATGCAGCAATAGCATATAATTGTTTAAGTAATTTTAATATTTATGTACTTAAATTCGTATTGCCCATTTGACGTGTAATATGTCATATTATTAATTATTAAAATAATTGTAGTGTTGAATAATAAACATAACCAAGGACAAATTGTACTGGGTTTAGGCAAATATAACCCGTGCACATAAAGAAACGATTTATAAATGGCCGACGCGCGCATGCGTTCTCGCTCACTCTCTACTAGGTAGAGCGAGAACGCATGCGAGGCGGACCAATCACGAAGCGAGCCGACGCCATTTTCAAATCGTTTCTTTAAACGCACGGCTTATACCGTATTTATTCGTGTCTTATGACAGGCCCTTACGGGTATGGGTACCCTTATAAAAGTTTGATAAGGGAGATGTCACGCGATGTTACTTAGGCGGTTTGTCCCTTACTATAGGTTTAATTTATTTTAAAGTAAAACAAAAAAACATTACTCAAATTTTAGAACCATTGGAATATCCGACTGTGCAGGAGGTCGTGGTTCGAATCCCACCACGCACCATGTTTTTCGGTTTTCGAATTTCATGTGTACGTTTATTCGGCGAAAACATCGTGAGGAAACCTGCACACACCTACGAAGAAATTCAAAGGTTGTGTGTAACCTAATCTAGGATTGGGTCTGGGTGGCGGAGTTCAGATGGTAGTCTCGCTCTGTGTAAAAACCAGTACCCTCGTTCAATCCCTTAGATTAGATAGCCGACTCCGAGAGATACGGGAAAAAGCTAGGAAGATAATGGAATATCCGATTTTAGATCTAATGAAAATAAATAAGAGTGAATTTTAAATGCACATACTTTTTACCATTACGCCAAGAAGTTTGCCTATAACTATAGCAGGTTACATCTTTGTTTGTATTTGTTTATGTACGCTTGTTTACATTTATTTTGCCTTTTTTTTTTGGGTAACTATGAGTATTTACCTTTCTGAAATATCAAGATGATTAATCGTCGTATATACCTACATACATACATTTTATCACGTCTTTATCCCTAATGGCGTAAGCAGAGCGTAAACGACCTAAACAAAGGTCGTTCCGCCACGTCTGACAAGTTTTGAGGGTTATTTCAGAGATAGATCGACGTATGTCTACGTACCTATTTGTATCTATCTTCTCACAAAGCAATAACAATCGCATTTCTTATATCGTTCCTATTAGCAATTAATAACGCAAGAAAAAGAACAGATTATATCACCGCACCGCCATGACAGTTCAATGTCACCGAATGAACTGTTTTACCGACCGTGAAAGTCGTTTGAAATCGTTCGCGCGCTTTTCCCATGTTCTAGTTTTTACTGTAAATGGCGATGGGAACACTTTTTGTGCCAGCACCCGTTTGTTTTTGGTTTTTGCCTGCCAGTAACTAGCTTCACTAACAACTGGTTTGTTTACAAAGAATGTCTTGCCGATGAAGTGGTTAAGATTATTTTTCTTGGAAGACTAATTGAGGGTAGAATTACACGATCTTGTTTTACAGTTCCTGTCATTTGAACGTCATTCGACGGATGTTTATGTCATTCAAAGCTGGTTCGGTTGAAGTTTCGAATCAAAATAGTTGACTAATAACAATAATACAGCAGTGTAAATACTAAATAGTCTAAATTAAAGTTTTTTCAAATAAATCAATCATATTAAGTTCCAATTGTGGAAGTTTCTATAGCATCGAATGTTTTTATCGAAAGTCGATCTTTTATCGCTTTCTACAAGGCGTGAAAACACATAGTGTTGTAAAAGCGAGGGGGACGTAAATACGTTCTATTTTCAGCCAAACATTTTCAGTTTCAGTCGGTGTTCCGCGCGCGCGGTCGCCATTGCCGACATTGATAATTCGAAATTAGAACGCGAATTAATTCCAAATTCAAATTGACAGATTTTTCTTTTTAATCGTGCGAAAATGACAGTCGATCCGACAGCGACGAATGTGACCGGAGTAGTTATAAAAGTAAGTCGAATTCCATTTTTGAATTTGTTTATTCTGTTTATTTTTCTTCCGCGGTTTGTCGCAAATATTTTTCTTCTCGCCGGCCAGTCTCAACACGGTGTTTATCAAAGATTTGATTGTGTATCGTCATTGTCAATCGTTGTCAAAGTGTCGTCTAAAAGCTTGCCGGCTTGCCGGTCGCAGCGAGATATTCTTAGTCGCATAGTTAGGGGACTGCATACGTCCTATACGCTAAATCTGTCGTATGAACTTGCACTAGGCACAGATGCAGTGTAAGCTGAGTCATTTATTCAAGTGCAAGGGACGGTTTATCTATTTCTTATAGATAAAATCGTATCTTTTTCACGTTTTGACTTTAATACACACGTCTTGTCAAGATAACGCAAAGATAACAAATCTCGCATTCCTTTAACTAGCCGCACCTCTAGACAAGGGCCTCCCAAAACAGTGGGTATAATAACAGTTGTTTATCTCACGACTGCCGCTCGGCCATACTTGTGATTGTGCGATCAGACGCGTCCTTGTGTGCGTAACTACAGGCTTACTATGGCGAGCTCCCGCACACTAAAGCAATGTGGTTGTAGGTACATTTACACACACAAGTTTGGCTAAGCTGCAGTTGTGGGATAAAAAATCTGTACCTGCTATACTTGCCACGTTTGACAGACAGTATGGCGAGCGCAAAGGAAGGCAGGAAGCGCTTCCTTTCCTAGAACTTTCTCTTTTTTGTTATTCTGACACCTTTGGGAAGACATACAGTGATGCTATTCTATCCCACATAAATTGTAATTGGTCTATTTTTTTTTCTGTAATTGTAGCAACGTTTATTCAGTCATGAATTACAAATTAATAGGATTGAATAAATGCGATTCGTTTTATGATTCTGATCGCTTATTCATTCGTGTTCACGTCGTATTAGTTTTATTTACACGAGCAATTTAGTAGACAAATTTGTAATAAGTCTTTTATCTGTAAATCTAAATTTAACACGTATGTAACAGAATCTACTACTATTATAATTCAAAGAACTGGTAATGATTTGTGAGTTGGTACTTTACATATTTGTATCGTTTAAAATTTTCGACAAACTTTTAGAACTGTGGATGGCAGCCCATCGCCTCTGATCACTCAAATATACGTTCCCATTAAAAAAAAAACATCATAATCATTACCAGTGGCAAAACATAATTAACTGTCAAGCCAAGTAACAAAGAATGAGCGTAAATAGTTCTGTATGTTTGTTACAGAGCTCCCAGAACCGGCTGCTGATCAAGAATGGAAAGGTGGTCAACGACGATGGAATGGAGGAGGCTGACGTCTACATAGAGGACGGCATCATCAAGTAAGCCCAGTTTTTATATGCAAAATTAATAGCAAACATATATATAGGATTCGCCAGATTGTGACCATTAAACTACTCTATCAAAAAACGCACATTTTAAGCTTATAATTACCCAAGGTGGATAATCTCCTGTCCTAATATTTCGCTAAGTCCCACGCCCTAAACTGAAACACAATAAGTGCCCTCTAAACTGAAACACGGTAAGTTAAATATATAGATATATTTATGAGCATTTGGGCATGCCAAGATGCGTAATTTAGGCGTCTTTATGTAAGGAACAGATTCCAGCAAACTGATATTTGACAGTCAACAAAACTGAACAACTTTCACTAAGAAATTCTTTCAGGAAATGAAAAAAGTTGACCAGTTTCATTGACTGAGCAACCCCTATCTATGACTTTACGGGAACCTGCCTGTCCTATACACCCATGATAAGTGAAACGCGGCATTTCAGAACAGTACGGGAGGAAGTAGGAAGGATGCATTCTTATCGTTATTGTTGTCTTTATTCACAGTTACCACATACTTTCTTCTTCTACCGTCATCTCTAACCAACCGGTACACGTTTTTACAACAGATTAACATTTCACATGCAAATTCGCAGCAACTTCCTACATTTTACAACTTGTAAAAGTGAAGCCGGGTTACCACAAGAAATTGACGTTGGACTCTAGCTCTTATCACAAGAGGATTAAGGTGTATATTGTAGTACAAGTGAACCAGGTTGTATATAGTTCACTTTCGATGTGTTAATTTTGCACGCGATGTACCGAACGCCGGTTAGGGTAGGTCCACACTGGCATAAAAAATCTGACATAAAAACCCTTACAGGAAAAATATCCAGGTACTTGATGCTGATAACAGTTTCGGGTTTCAGTATAGGACAAATAGACAAACAAAATGTGGTGACTGACTCTATATATCTAACAACATACCTAATATCATAAGTCTCTAAAGTAATCCTTTAATTGTTTAGTTTGGGACACGCTCATTTAATTTTGATTTTAAAACTAAAAACCATTGAAAATCTAGAAATTTTGACACATTTCTCCTTAGTCCTGCTCGCATAAGAAAGACCAAGTTTTAAAAGAAATGGGATTCATATTTATTAGGATCTTGAACCTGTCAAATTCGTAAATTTAACACGGTCATTCCCTTAAAAATGACGCATACATTCCATTACTATTATTTCTATGACAGTCTTTTGTCATTCAAATTTAGCTACAAATGCTTAACCTTGAATTACTAAAGTAATTTTTGCTGTCTTTACAAATTCAATTTCTTTACGGACATTGTATGACCAGACAGAAGCTAAATAGAGTTTTTGTTAATACTTTAAAAAAAATATAATGTCTAGACCTTCCAAAAGATATTTAATCGCACTATGTGACACCGGCCTTACTTTTACTATAATAGGTAGTATTAGGAAGTCAATTATAGTGATTTGTTTTTAGTCACTTAGGTATAAAAATAATGTTCGGTCTTCGGTGTTTGTGTTAGATCAGATTACGGACTGCTGAGTGGATAGTGGTTACCCAATTAGCTGTCAAATCTATATATACAGGATGTTCCAGTAAAAACTATACCAAGTTCATTGCGTTCTGGGGACACTAATACCCTTCGATTACCGACGTTATAACCTGGGCCTTTTTAAGGCAAGAGTGAATAGAAAATGCTCCATCATCGTCTGTATCTTAACTACAGGTGAGATGGCGGACAAAATGTTTTTCCTATTATTAATTTTAAAAAGATTGGAGTGTATGATATTTTAGCTATGCATAATTCTTATAGAATACATCATAGAAAACTTATTATAATGAGCTTTGAATCTATTTACAATACACAAAACCAAAAGTATTAAAATGATCAAACTTCTTTGGCACAAGTAGGGTTGTAAGTATGAGCCAAAACAGATTTTTATAGAGGGGTGCCTTACTAACCTTTAGTACCAGGTACCAAATATCTCTGGCGTATTTGCGGTAACACGCAACTCAGTTAATCGAAGGTTCTAGTGCTTTTTATACTGCTTAAGATATTTAAGGGGCTACCCTGAGCCAGGTGGCGCCCTCATCAGTCAAAAAATCATTACTCACTGAAAAAGCAATTAATCGAAAATCCGGTCCAATCGGTTTAACACCAGATTGAAATAAAAGCAAAGAAGATAATTTAGAACATCATAAAGTTGCAATTCATAGTTCCTGGTAGTAACAGAAGGAAAATTTGCGAAAAACTGCCACTTTTAGCACTTTTGGTATCTGTAACTGCTGTTAACACTGAATCATGAATTTATTGTGCTTAAAACAAATTTCAGTGCCTATTCTTTAATCTGGTTTACCGGATTTTCGATTCATTGCGTTTTCAGTGAGTAATGATTTTTTTAACTGGTGAGGGCGCTGGCGTCACCGGGGATCCACAGATATAATCAAATCACGCTTTACGTGTGTGGCTTACGGGATAGGCCTAACATCAACGGTTTTGTAGGATGTTATCGCCGCGTCTGACAATTTTTTAAGGACATTTCACGTGTACTTAGAAATGTTTTCAATCAAACACTAGGAAACATACCAATTTCATATGTTCATAATGTTCTTGTACTGTATTATATAGTTGTTTTTATTTCATGTGATTGTCTCCTTGGCAAAAAAAACTGTATGTTTGAAGCGATAAAGAATATAATAATCGTATTATACCTAAGTACTTGCTTTATTCATTTATTAATTTGATGGCATTTCCATGAAGATTTTTCCCTGCGTCGAATTTAAATGTACTTTGATAGTAAAGTGGTTATTTCAAGCATGTTCTTGCTTATTAATTTATAGCAATAAGCTTTAAGCTTAGGTATAACCCGCATTAAAATTCAAGTGTAATGTCAACTCCAACATGTCAACAGTGTTACTTCCATGCTGGATTGGGAGTGATAGAATAACATAGAATGTGCCAGCTGCATCTCCTCCCGGGCATGCTGTAAAAACCAGCTAAGGGATTCGAGGGTTTCAGTGTATTGTAATTTAGGCGATAGGCTGACAACCCATCACTTCAGCAATATACATAATCATCTGAACATTACCCTCAAAACTTGTCAGACGTGGCAGAACAACCTTTTTTTAGGTCGTTTTTGCTCTGCCTACTCCATTAGTGATAAAGGCGTGATTATATGTATGTATGTATGTATGTAATGTCAAGTACAGCCTACCTCACATCAGAAGCACTTGCATTCCTATTATCAACCTTACTGCTACGTAATAAAGGCTTTGTACTTCTTATAATGCCGTTGGCCATAGGAGAAACTTCAATAAACACGTGGGAATGAATTTCCCATTGTTTGGTAGAAGAAGTGCGAAGATTTAATTTTTACTGTACTTTATAAAACAAAAGTAAGATTTGAATAGCGCTTTCACTTTATTCATGTGTTTTATATTAACGTTGAGATTAGATTACTTCCATGCTGGACTGGGAGTGATAGAAAAACATAGAATGTGCCAGCTGCATCTCCTCCCGGGCATGCTGTAAAAACCAGCTAAGGGATTTGAGGGTTTCAGTGTATTGCAACTTAGGCGATGGGCTGACAACCTGTCACTATAGCAATATTATGTATATTGCAATACCCCCATCTGTAATAACCCTCAAAACTTGTCAGACGTGGCGGAACGACCTTTGGGTCGTTTTCGCTCTGCCTACCCCATTAGAGATAAAGGCGTGATTTTATGTATGTATATGTATGTATGAGATTAGATCGTCTGTTACTTATTTATGCTATAGTAAGCATTATGCATTTATGCCTAGTTTGCCAGGCTTGCTTCTGGAAAATGTATTCTAATCTGTTTCGTATGAAAAATTGGTGATTTAATTGTTCTTTTCCACATTCACCTCGTAGAATATGATAAAATACATATGTTACGGTCAATGACCGAATACGCTTATTACAATTCAGCATTTAAGCGTTTGTACGATTCGCAGAATGAGCGTTTTGCAACTTATTGGCCGAAAAAAGGGACATTTCGCGGATTGTGCGTTTTGCAAACACAATCCGCGAAATTTGCCCTTTTTTTCGGACAATGAGCGTAAGTACTGTTTGTTTCGAAAGTAACTGATACACGTGTGAAGACTTTAATTTTTAGACTAAAATATGCTGTACTATCCTAAACTTAGATTATGTTTACAGTAATATCTTAGGAAGACCTGGATATAATTCTCACCTGGCAACCGACTGTAGCGACGACTTGGCTCATGACATAACTAGAGCAGGTGTTTGACCTGCATTTTAACTACAATTCTGATACTTCCATACTGGAGTGGGCGTGCCAATTCTTCTCCTTCTTGACGTGTGGGTTTCGATTCGAGTCGATCGAACCGATGGAAACTGATGTCAGGGTTTTTAAACCGTCTAATATCGCAGCTAACAGACCTCTGGCCAAAAAAAACTGTGCGAATACGAACATGATGTTTCTCTTTTTGGGCACATGAGTACTCATAATGCTGTATAAAAAAGTGGGAACTGAGAAATGTTGCGATTTCATTTCAACGAACCAACAACTACACTTTTTTTTTCTAATATTATACTTACTGATAAAAGTTGTAAAAAGATGACATGTTTTATAATAAGCACTTCAGCAAAACAATCTGTGATAGACTACTAGATCTTGCTAACCGAACCAAGTCGAACAGTTAGATACAGTTCAAATGCACTGTTTACGGGAACCACAATACGGGAAAATGTAACTGTTTATATGTGATTGATACCACAAGTCTGCTTCCGTGGTCTAATGGTCTGAGTCATGAGATCTCGATGCGGAGGTCCTGGGTTCGATTCTCAGGGGGGGAACACATCGTTGATATTTGTTAATTTATCACTTTGTAAGATTTCTTGATTACTTGATTGTCTCAAAAGAAAAAGGATTCCGTGCTTCGGAGGGTACGTTAAGCGGTCGGTCCCGGTCGCTGTCTTTGATAGTGGTCGTTACACAAACCATGTCAGGCCTATTAGCTGTGCTATGAGGCGGTTTTAAAACTCTGACTCCAGGGTTCTTCAGGTCGATCGACTCGAAACCCGCACGACAGAAGAAGACCACGAGTCTGCTTCATTCATGCGGGTTGGGCAGAACATCGAACGAAATTATAAAATTGGATAGCGAAACCAGAAATAACTGGTAATTGTATCGGCAGAGCTTCTCTAAAAAATCGTTTGAATGCGAACTAGGGTAGGGATTTCATCCAACGAAAACAGACGGAAACCTTTCTATATTCGTACATCCAATATAATCTAGGATAATCTGTAGTCTAAACAAACGCACCAGAACGACTTCCTGGATAAGACTGCAATTTATATTCGTTTGGACCAAAAGAGTTCTTAATCTTCCTATAGATGGCTTTTAGCCTCTCACATCCATAAAACAATATTTACTACCACTTCCACAATATTACATTTAGCATTTACTTTCGTAAGGTTACTTGACATTTTAACTTTTCTGAACTGTCCTCAAGCATATTGCGGAAGACATATCCACTCGAACTTTGTTGACACTCTCATATAATAATGTACAATGTAACATGTAACCTGTCACTATGTTACCGTCCCAGTTCTTGCTAACAGACCTATCTGTCAAACGGACCTATCTACACTGACCATACCATCAGGATCCTCTTTTTTTTTTGAACAAGTTCTCTCTAACAGTCGTTTCTGTATCGTCTACCGTTTAGAAGATAATCGACATTTGTGTTTGGCATATCTGCACAACAAGGCAATAAATATTCTTACAAACCGTCTCTTGTACATATAACTGTTAGCGAGATTTTTTAAATTTCACACACTTCCAAAAATTAAGAACTATGTACATGTGACTGTTAGACAGATTTTTTGTCTGCAATGTTGACATTATTTTGCGTATAAAACAACAGTTTTTTTCAAATATAAACCTTGTTATCTTTGCAATTAAGTCTTTAGCATTAATTTACACGGCGCCACATCACTGTGGTATGGGGGCGTGCTTGAGGGGAGCAGGATGTGAATGTGTATTCATCAGCGAGGTTAACCCAAGGCTAACTGAAGGTCCCACATTGCCAGATTACCACACCTACCTGCAGAAAGAACGTCGTATGGACGGTGGAAAGGACCAGCAGCGTACCGAGGACTGGCAATGCTGGTGAAGAGACACATCATCTTCCAGCCCATCGACCACCAACAACTAAAATCGATGTACGCCATTGTTATTCAACTCTAACACGGAGCAGAGGACCTCTACTCGCTATTTACAAAGCGCCGCAGACCAAGTTCCAGGTTGCTGACAATTACAAGGTCCACATTCCTCTATTCTTACCAGCATCGGCACTTGAACGCAAAGAACATATCCTGGAACAAATTGTACCTTCAACACTGCTAGAAATACCCTAGGGGACCTTTGCGGGTGGTGTCAAAAGTTCTCTGAGTACAAAACCAGTACAGATCGCCCAAGATGTATGGAAAGGCACAGTGGAACGAAGCACCGTCATTCTGATTGCTACTGAATCAGCATCCCAGACTAATCTGGCTAGTCTGATTCAGGCCTACAAGAAACACAAAACCAGGAGGCGATGGTAGCATACTCCTAGGTTTATGCACTCAATATCAAGCTCAGTGACTTGACTGAAAAGTAAAGGAAAAACTTCCAAAACATGCAGCCTAGCCTGGAAACCATCTGAGGGCGTTCGAGCGAGAGGCCCTTTCCATACACCGCCTCTGTCTTCAGCTCACAAACATAACGCTGGTTATTCCCAGGGTAAACTGATATGCAAGGTCGATGATTAGGCCGAGACATTCAGTTGAAGCCGAAAAGGACATTGCAGTTGAGAGACACCTTGAAGACTACTTCGTAGCACCGATCGAACCAGGAAAAGACGGCCGGAGCCGAGCTGCAAGGAGGCCTTGGGTACGAACAGGATCTCCAACTCAGCTCTATGACATAGATTTAAGTTTCCGTGCTTTGAGTTTGATTATTATTATTATCTGCTGCATTTGGCCCAGGAAAAAGAAAATTTCGTGTTCTCCTGTCCGGCAAGATAAAAGGTGGTAATGACTTGTTGTGTAGAGAGAATATAGCTTAAGTCATGGCTCGGTTTAGTCATTTTAATCCCAAAACCTAACCATGAACTAAGGGAAATACCGCCCGATCAAATTCCTCAGCACCATCTCGAAAGACTTTTTTTGCGTGGTGCACAGTACCACCCTTCACCTGAGCCATGTCTGACAGCTTCTGGTGATTGACGTCAACAACTGAGATCACACTGTCACGTGTATCACTTGGACTGGACATAGAGATGGCATTTGACCTGAGCCATGTCTTGCAGCTTCTGGTGATTGACGTCAACAACTAAGATCACACTGTCGGGTGTATCATGTTGGACATAGAGATGGCATTTGAACTGAGCCATGTCTTTCAGCTTCTGGTGATTGACGTCAACAACTGAGATCACGCTGTCGAGTGTATCACGTTGGACATAAAGATGGCATTTGACCTGCGCCATGTCTTGCAGCTTCTGGTGATTAACGTCAACAACTGAGATCACACTGTCGCGTGTATCACGTTGGACATAGAGATGGCATTTGACCTGAGCCATGTTTTGCAGGTTCTGGTGATTGACGTCAACAACTAAGATCACACTGTCGGGTGTATCATGTTGGACATAGAGATGGCATTTGAACTGAGCCATGTCTTTCAGCTTCTGGTGATTGACGTCAACAACTGAGATCACGCTGTCGAGTGTATCACGTTGGACATAAAGATGGCATTTGACCTGCGCCATGTCTTGCAGCTTCTGGTGATTAACGTCAACAACTGAGATCACACTGTCGCGTGTATCACGTTGGACATAGAGATGGGATTTGACCTGAGCCATGTCTTGCAGCTTCTGGTGATTGACGTCAACAACTGAGATCACACTGTCGCGTGTATCTTGCTGTACATAGAGATGGCATTTTACAGCGGCAATATGAAGACCTAGTATTCAAGCTCAGAAGACGATCGTTCCCAAGCGTATCACCAAGCTTTCCGGAAGAGCGGTCCCATTGGAGTTTGCTCTCTCCGATCCGAGATACTGGCTGGTGGTTTGCAGGGGAGTTGACTGCTTCCCACATGCTACGCGAGTTTACAGACACGGATGATAATAGTCCCATCCCAATGGGACAGCTTGTCAAATGGATGGATGATCTTGCTGAAATACTTGGGCCTTATTATTGAAAATGCGGCAACAAGGTACTCATAATATTAAATTAAAAAAATAACATTATTATGGGATGCTATGGGTTTGTTCTTAGTAAACACAGGCAAATTCAAACTAATTGATGATACTATTTAAAGATGATTTTACTATAAAGAAAATAATACCTTCTTGTTATGTTAAGTCTAAATAAAATCTCATTAAATATTATAATCAGTAGTTCAGTTCAGTGCATAAAGTATATTTAAGGTGATAGGATATTAAAAACATTATTTTAAATCATTTCTACTGCCAATGAATAAGAATAAGTCTGAAAACTGTAATGATTGATATACTTAATTTTATTTATTTTTAAACCAAACATTGCGGTCCTAACTGACAAAAATAAAAAACAAAGTTCTCACAAAGAGTCATATCTGCTTTAATTAAGTATAAGTCAATTAATACAACACTTAGAGCTTTAAGGCAAACACTTACTTAAAGGGTATTTTTTTTACTATAGTAAAACGTTATGACTTCATTAATAAATGCAAAACTAACTTAACCACAGTGTCATCATTACAGCGCCAAACCGCAAAACGCTTGCACTCGAAAACTATCAAAAGGCAGATAGGTCAGTTAGCAAGAACTGGGACGATACTTCGTACCTACTTTGCAATGCAGTTTTCTCCCCTCGTATGTTACACAATACGGGCGGGTCAAGCACCTGTCCGCTCTAATTAGTGACGTCTTCTTTTGTTGCTGCTAGCCTGGTACTCAGCTGGCTGCTAAGTGTTACACACAAACAGTCACGTCTCTATCCAATCCGGGGTAGGCAGTGTAAAATTTGTTACACAATACGAGCGGGTCAAGCACCTGTCCGCTCCAATTGGTGACGACGTCTTCTTTTGTTCTTGTTAGCCTGGTACTTAGGGCTGGCTAGCTGGCTACTAAATGTTACATACAAACAGTCATGCCTCTATCTAATACGGGGTAGTCAGAATAAAAGTTGTTAGCACCCGCCCGCTCTAATTATAGTGACGTTTTCTTTAGTCTCTGTTAGCCTGGTAGGGCTGGTTGCTAAATATTTTACTCCTAAAAGATTTTCGTCGTCCTAACAGGACTAACAAGCGCAAGATTGCGGATAGGAGAACTAGGATGTAGTCTTCCATTGCTTTGACAGCTGTCAACTTGGTCAACCATATTATCACTGCACTGCACAGAAATATTACTATAAGCTGTCTTGCATATGCATGCATATTAAGGTAATATTGCAACACCCACGCCCATAACAGAAATTGCACTTTATGAAGATGCACAAGTGCACTGGTTATAATTCCCTTCGGTCTCTCTGCGTGTGAATGAGGTCTCGCTCTAATTAATGCCGTTAAAATTATCAAACTAAATGCAACGGAAGGGCACGGTCACATTGACCGACCGACACAGCGTAGGGATGTGTGTTCCTAAATTTAAAACTTCATACACGTCGCCGCCAAACGCATCCCATTGATTCTGTTTCTGTCCTCACTCCGCGCTGACAAGCCGGAAATTGAGGACAGAAACAGAATCAATGGGATGCGTTTAGGCGGTAACTTGTTTGAAGTTTGTTAAAAATAGCAACGCTTTCAGTGCGTTCGGTCTATGTACCAACCCAGCCCTAATACCAGGCTGGAACAAAGAAGGCGGCACTCAACGGCATTAATTAGAGCGAGACCTCATTCACACGCAGAGAGACCGAAGGGAATTATAACCAGTGCACTTGTGCATCTTCATAAAGTGCAATTCTGTTATGGGCGTGGGTGTTGCAATATTACCTTAATATGCATGCATATGCAAGACAGCTTATAGTAATATTTCTGTGCAGTGCAGTGATAATATGGTTGACCAAGTTGACAGCTGTCAAAGCAATGGAAGACTACATCCTAGTTCTCCTATCCGCAATCTTGCGCTTGTTAGTCCTGTTAGGACGACGAAAATCTTTTAGGAGTAAAATATTTAGCAACCAGCCCTACCAGGCTAACAGAGACTAAAGAAAACGTCACTATAATTAGAGCGGGCGGGTGCTAACAACTTTTATTCTGACTACCCCGTCTATTAGATAGAGGCATGACTGTTTGTATGTAACATTTAGTAGCCAGCTAGCCAGCCCTAAGTACCAGGCTAACAAGAACAAAAGAAGACGTCGTCACCAATTGGAGCGGACAGGTGCTTGACCCGCTCGTATTGTGTAACAAATTTTACACTGCCTACCCCGGATTGGATAGAGACGTGACTGTTTGTGTGTAACACTTAGCAGCCAGCTGAGTACCAGGCTAGCAGCAACAAAAGAAGACGTCACTAATTAGAGCGGACAGGTGCTTGACCCGCCCGTATTGTGTAACATACGAGGGGAGGAAAACTGCATTGCCAAAGTAGGTACGAAGTATCGTCCCAGTTCTTGCTAACTGACCTATCTGCCTTTTGATAGTTTTCGAGTGCAAGCGTTTTGCGGTTTGGCGCTGTAATGATGACACTGTGGTTAAGTTAGTTTTGCATTTATTAATGAAGTCATAACGTTTTTACTATAGTAAAAAAAATACCCTTTAAGTAAGTGTTTGCCTTAAAGCTCTAAGTGTTGTATTAATTGACTTATACTTAATTAAAGCAGATATGACTCTTTGTGAGAACTTTGTTTTTTATTTTTGTCAGTTAGGACCGCAATGTTTGGTTTAAAAATAAATAAAATTAAGTATATCAATCATTACAGTTTTCAGACTTATTCTTATTCATTGGCAGTAGAAATGATTTAAAATAATGTTTTTAATATCCTATCACCTTAAATATACTTTATGCACTGAACTGAACTACTGATTATAATATTTAATGAGATTTTATTTAGACTTAACATAACAAGAAGGTATTATTTTCTTTATAGTAAAATCATCTTTAAATAGTATCATCAATTAGTTTGAATTTGCCTGTGTTTACTAAGAACAAACCCATAGCATCCCATAATAATGTTATTTTTTTAATTTAATATTATGAGTACCTTGTTGCCGCATTTTCAATTAATAAGGCCCAAGTATTTCAGCAAGATCATCCATCCATTTGACAAGCTGTCCCATTGGGATGGGACTATTATCATCCGTGTCTGTAAACTCGCCGTAGCATGTGGGAAGCAGTCAACTCCCCTGCAAACCACCAGCCAGTATCTCGGATCGGAGAGAGCAAACTCCAATGGGACCGCTCTTCCGGAAAGCTTGGTGATACGCTTGGGAACGATCGTCTTCTGAGCTTGAATACTAGGTCTTCATATTGCCGCTGTAAAATGCCATCTCTATGTACAGCAAGATACACGCGACAGTGTGATCTCAGTTGTTGACGTCAATCACCAGAAGCTGCAAGACATGGCTCAGGTCAAATCCCATCTCTATGTCCAACGTGATACACGCGACAGTGTGATCTCAGTTGTTGACGTTAATCACCAGAAGCTGCAAGACATGGCGCAGGTCAAATGCCATCTTTATGTCCAACGTGATACACTCGACAGCGTGATCTCAGTTGTTGACGTCAATCACCAGAAGCTGAAAGACATGGCTCAGTTCAAATGCCATCTCTATGTCCAACATGATACACCCGACAGTGTGATCTTAGTTGTTGACGTCAATCACCAGACCTGCAAAACATGGCTCAGGTCAAATGCCATCTCTATGTCCAACGTGATACACGCGACAGTGTGATCTCAGTTGTTGACGTTAATCACCAGAAGCTGCAAGACATGGCGCAGGTCAAATGCCATCTTTATGTCCAACGTGATACACTCGACAGCGTGATCTCAGTTGTTGACGTCAATCACCAAGAAGCTGAAAGACATGGCTCAGTTCAAATGCCATCTCTATGTCCAACATGATACACCGACAGTGTGATCTTAGTTGTTGACGTCAATCACCAGAAGCTGCAAGACATGGCTCAGGTCAAATGCCATCTCTATGTCCAGTCCAAGTGATACACGTGACAGTGTGATCTCAGTTGTTGACGTCAATCACCAGAAGCTGTCAGACATGGCTCAGGTGAAGGGTGGTACTGTGCACCACGCAAAAAAAGTCTTTCGAGATGGTGCTGAGGAATTGATCGGGCGGTATTTCCCTTAGTTCATGGTTAGGTTTTGGGATTAAAATGACTAAACCGAGCCATGACTTAAGCTATATTCTCTTCTACACAACAAGTCATTACCACCTTTTATCTTGCCGGACAGGAGAACACGAAATTTTCTTTTTCCTGGGCCAAATGCAGCAGATAATAATAATAATCAAACTCAAAGCACGGAAACTTAAATCTATGTCATAGAGCTGAGTTGGAGATCCTGTTCGTACCCAAGGCCTCCTTGCAGCTCGGCTCCGGCCGTCTTTTCCTGGTTCGATCGGTGCTACGAAGTAGTCTTCAAGGTGTCTCTCAACTGCAATGTCCTTTTCGGCTTCAACTGAATGTCTCGGCCTAATCATCGACCTTGCATATCAGTTTACCCTGGGAATAACCAGCGTTATGTTTGTGAGCTGAAGACAGAGGCGGTGTATGGAAAGGGCCTCTCGCTCGAACGCCCTCAGATGGTTTCCAGGCTAGGCTGCATGTTTTGGAAGTTTTTCCTTTACTTTTCAGTCAAGTCACTGAGCTTGATATTGAGTGCATAAACCTAGGAGTATGCTACCATCGCCTCCTGGTTTTGTGTTTCTTGTAGGCCTGAATCAGACTAGCCAGATTAGTCTGGGATGCTGATTCAGTAGCAATCAGAATGACAGGTGCTTCGTTCCACTGTGCCTTTCCATACATCTTGGGCGATCTGTACTGGTTTTGTACTCAGAGAACTTTTGACACCACCGCAAAGGTCCCCTAGGGTATTTCTAGCAGTGTTGAAGGTACAATTTGTTCCAGGATATGTTCTTTGCGTTCAAGTGCCGATGCTGGTAAGAATAGAGGAATGTGGACCTTGTAATTGTCAGCAACCTGGAACTTGGTCTGCGGCGCTTTGTAAATAGCGAGTAGAGGTCCTCTGCTCCGTGTTAGAGTTGAATAACAATGGCGTACATCGATTTTAGTTGTTGGTGGTCGATGGGCTGGAAGATGATGTGTCTCTTCACCAGCATTGCCAGTCCTCGGTACGCTGCTGGTCCTTTCCACCGTCCATACGACGTTCTTTCTGCAGGTAGGTGTGGTAATCTGGCAATGTGGGACCTTCAGTTAGCCTTGGGTTAACCTCGCTGATGAATACACATTCACATCCTGCTCCCCCTCAAGCACGCCCCCATACCACAGTGATGTGGCGCCGTGTAAATTAATGCTAAAGACTTAATTGCAAAGATAACAAGGTTTATATTTGAAAAAAACTGTTGTTTTATACGCAAAATAATGTCAACATTGCAGACAAAAAATCTGTCTAACAGTCACATGTACATAGTTCTAATATTTAGGATCTGTAAGAGACGGTGTAAGAATATTTATTGCCTTGTTGCGATTATCTTCTAACGGTAGACGAACGT
>JARACY010000146.1:0-135374 GCA_029255725.1 Scrobipalpa atriplicella
TTTCCATGAAAATAGCCGCTAAACGTCCAGCGCATGGGATTGCCAGCGGCGAAAATTGATTTTATTCAAAGCCATTGTGAAGTCGGTATCGGAACACAATTTAATATATCGCCAGAATAGAAGATCTTTTCCAGCAGTCGAGAGACAGAAGAAAATATGCGAAGCTGACGGCCAACCTTCAGTAATGGAGAGGCACCGCAAGAAGAAGAAGACATTAGAAATGAGATATTTTGGCGCGGGAAAGAGTAACCTTATTACTTTTTAATGTCACGCCTTTTTCCCTTACGTGTTACGAATAAAACGTACCTACATAATGAAATTCGGACACGGAAAAACACATTGGTACGTGGTGGGATTCCAACCACGATCCCCTGCACACGAGGCTGCCAGCGGCGCTATCCACTACAAATAATTAAAATATTTTCATTGATTAACTTCACTGCATACAAACACACACACAAATCTGTTCTCTTTGCATATACGAATATTAATTCGTACAGATGAGTAAATAGATTACATACTTTTCTACCTAATGGTCACTCACCTAATTTATCGAGTAATCACCCTAATCGTAGTTTTGTTATAGTCCCATCAGTCTTCTGACAGCAATATTTCTATAATGATGAATGAACAAGAGCTATTTGACACATTGAAAAGAAATCACACTATCACACTAATAATGATAAAGGCGTAAGTTTGTAAGTGAGTGTGTGTGCATGTTTGTTACTTTTTCACGTCTAAACGGTTGGAGTAATTTTAATAAAATTTGGTATGGAGTTAGCTGACACCCTGGATTAACACAAAGGCTACGTTTTACTGTGGGAAAATGCAAAATTATTCTTTCTTCCATTTCTCTACAATAAAAGCCAGAAATCGGAAATAAAATTTCTTTCTCCCATTTCCGACGAAAATTATAACGAAACAAAATGGTAAAAAATGTATTTTGAATTGATTGCAATCAACGCCGCTACGTACACAGTGCTTAAAGATTCGAACTGCCGATATATTAAATTGTGTTCCGATACCGACTTCACAATGGCTTTGAAATAAAATCAATTTTCGCCGCTGGCAATCCCATGCGCTGGACGTTTAGCGGCTATTTTCATGGAAATATTTTTCCATTTGGCTCCCTAAATGTTTTAGGTTTTATTCTGGCTAAATGTTCTTTTGACGTTCACTATTTCTCCTGAATGGAGTTAATCTGCTTACATGGAAAAAATGAAAACTAAAATTGTATTCACAAATTCAAATTTGTAGATATTTTCATATAAAAAGAGGCCTTTATCTTTCTTTTGATATTTTGTTGCTTAGGATACTTGCTATCTGCCAGTATTTTTTTTGTTTCTTTAATGTAAGCGGTTGCTAAGTTACACCTTTTGTGATGATTAGTCTTCCATGCTGGACTGGGAGTAATAGAAAAACATAGAATGTGCCAGCTGCATCTCCTCCCGGGCATGCTGTAAAAACCAGCTAAGGGATTCGAGGGTTTTACTATATTGCAATTTAGGCGATGGGCTGACAACCTGTCACTATAGCAATACACATAACCATATGAAATAACCCTCAAAACTTGTCAGACGTGGCGGAATGACTTTTCGGTCGTTTTCGCTCTGCCTACCCCATTAGGGATAAAGGCGTGATTTTATGTATGTATGTAGGTTTGCTAATCAAAATCCCATGGAAAGACCATGCGTGGTAAGTTCGGACTGTGTTCTAAAAACTACTCGGTTGTCAGAAGTCTGGGAGAAGATCAGATTTATGACCTTAAGGTTGTCAGCAGTCTGGGAGAAGATCAGATTTTCACTGGGACCCGAAAATGTTGAGTTTCAGTTTTGTTCCTAAAAAACATGTATGCTCGATGACCGCAGACGAATGGGAGGGGCAGATTGAAATGAAGATTTATAATTTGTTGTCAGAATAAAAATGTATTGCGACGTTTGGGAGTTATTTGAATTATTCGGTCTCTTCTCCGGTTCTTACTCCGATCCGCTCTTACCCCAACGTAAATAGTTCAAAAAATCTGGAAATACCCTCAAAACTTGTCAGACGTGGCGGAACGACCTTTGATTTGGTCGTTTACGCTCTGCCTACCCTATTAGGGATAAAGGCGTGAATATAATGTATGTATGTACGATCAAGTAGCATACAGAGATAACTTTTTCTATTAAAACAATTTAATCAAATTGAAACAATACCTTCTGAAAACAATTTTCCGAAAACGCTGACGAAAAACAAGTAAAGAGAAAAATAAAGCTTAAAAGATATCATCGCCAACGACCAACATTATTAAATACAAAACACCTAACGAAAACATCGCCCGTTACCGATAATTGAACAGAAGAATTTTATGCTCCAGAAGAAATAACAACGTAATGAAAAATATTATGACAACGGTCACAACGTGGCTCTGAAAGCGGTTGAAAATGTTGTCGAACAATCAAGATCGCTCAGACCGTCTCTATTGTGAAGCTAAAACATTTTATTATTGTCAGCGGGTCCGCGCTTAGGGAAACCGCAAAGCCATTTTACTGGTAGATAATGGATTCTATCTAACTTTCTTAAATAATTTAATTTTGCTCTTTTCTTAAATAAGACAAAAGATGAGCGATAGGAATCAAGAACTTGCTTTACGGCTGTCAAAGTTACATTTTTAATCGACCATGCTAAGGCCCGTATTTATAATCAGCTCTAAGAGTGACAGCGACTTTGAGTTCGTATCACAAATGTCACTTTAGTACAAAACGACCTGTCAAATCCATACTTAATATCGCTCTCAAACTTGAGATCGCTTTATAAATACGGGCCTAAGTATTTAAGTATATATAGCACTCTCCGATTTTAGCATAGTTGTATTGTATTTCTATTCCTCTTTTTCTATTAACGCACAATGAGCGAATTCGGACATAATATACACAAGCATTTCCGTTCGTAAAATGATAACTGCTTCTGCCATTAACACTAAAGCGAATGCTCTAGTTGCATGTTTTCGTCATTTCCCGCTTTTATGAGAATACTCATTTGGAGTTTTCGCTCTTGCAGCCGAGATTGTATAATCTGTTTATTGCGTGTCCATAAAAACAAATTTCAGATACATAGTACTTTCATCGTGAAAATGCATTTAAAATACTTGTTACTCTGAAGCGCGATGCTAAAAATGGTGCATTATTTGCGTCTGTCTGGCCGCGGTCACTGTAGAAGCGGGAGCGAAAGCGGCTTTTGATAAAAAAAGTAGTCCTCCTAACTGATTTTCGGTGACGGCGGCCAACCTCCCAGAGATCAACCATCTGCGCGAGACTTAGTTTTAGTGCCCAAGTGTTTGCGCAAGTCACAGGTGCACACTCTGTACCTATATTAATATTAAGTTAAGTAGGATAGGATTGTAGGACTTAGAACTCACGAATATAGCAAAGCATAATAATTTTCATTTATTTAAGTATTATGAACACTTCGGTCTGTTTGCTTTTAAGTATAATTGTTTACTTTTCCTATTGTGAACGTAAAGAAAATTGCTGCATTAAAAGGAAAGTGGTGTTTCGTTTTATAAGCTTTTAGTTTGTGTGCATTGTGAAACACTTGCTCGTTCTCACTCCGCTTACGCGACGCGGCCGGGGGGGACGGGGGAGGGGGGATTCTGTGACGTTACATAAACGCAAAATACCCTAGTATAGTGGTTAATAAATAAACTCAATTGAACTACATTACCCGGTATTTAAGTTCCTTATTACCGCGGCAAAAATGTTCATTCCCTCTGAAAAACTAAGTGATCAATACGACACTAGCGCCATTTTCGAATTAAGAGACTAAGAAATATCCTGAAAAGAGATTGTAATTAAATAAGACGGTTTTCCAAAGAGTTTACTATTTGAACTAAAGAATGATTTTTTATTTTTTTTTGCCTCCATTACGAACAAATATAAAAATATTTTTTCATTATGTCTTTATAATAACATACTTAATACCTAAATATTTTTCTAGGTTAATAGTTTACTAAGGAAAGAGAAATAATAATTAACAATAAAATAGCTGACTAATGAAGTAGGTAGTCTCTACTACTTTTTTATAAAGAATTCAGAAAGTATATGCCTTACTTTTAAAAGAAACTAGGTAGGTAAAAAAATCCTTGTACAGTCAACATACCTTGTTCACTTTGAAAGATATAATAGCGTTTCGTAGTAAATAGATTTCTTTTTATTGAATAAAGTACTAGAATCCAATCCCACAGTAATTCCTTATCTTGGTCAATCCGTCCGACGAAAGAAAGGGCCGCTAATCCTTAATAAGACCTGCGAAGATCCCTCCCTAGTGCCATATAGGCCCAACATTCCGTTCTAGGGTACCGTAGGTAGTTGGTTGATGTAACTATTTAGTAGATATTAGTCGTACATGTCAAATACCATTTGGTGGCTTGAAAACCTTGATAGCTGGGCCACTTGGGCCCGTATTTATAATCAGTTCTCAAGAGTGACAGCTAGTTTGAGTTTGAATCAGACATGTCATTTCAGTATGAAACGGCCTGTCAAATCCACACTTAATATCGCTCTCAAACTTGAGATCGCTTTATAAATACGAGCCTTAACCTGGCAAAAGCCAAATCTAAAATTGGGTCTGGTTTACCTTTGGGTTGCGGAGGTCAGATGGCAGTCGCTCTGTGTGAAAACCAGTATCCTCCTTCCAAACTCCTAGATTAGGTATCCAACCCCGTAAAATACAGGAAGAAGCTAGGAGATGATGATGACGTGGTATTTCTCTTACAGTTGGAATTAACGTAACGGAACCTATAAATGGAAATGTCCGACACGGTCATGGCCAGTTTTTTAATAAGGGATTGGAACATCTCAGCTCTTATTGGAGAACTGATCGATATTGTGATTCGGTCGCTTTCAAAGGAGGTGAAGTGAAGTCCTGAAAGACTGTAATAGATCTATGTTTATAGACCCTTTTAGAATCATTACTTTTAAAAGAGCAGCTTTGATATTTCCTCAGCAGGTTTTTTCGCCCGCGTTTTCATTTGCGATTTAATGTATTTTCCAAAGAAAAAATTAAATATTTTAATAAAAACTCTCTCTTCCACATACTTACACAAAGATTCCCATTTACAAATAGTAATGATGATAAGATATCGATATAGACATTCATTCATGGTTACCATGTCAATAAAAGCTATAATTATTTAAACCTGAAAAAGCGATAGTTGCTAACTAAGGCCCGTATTTATAATCAGCTCTCAAGAGTGACAGCGAGTTTGAGTTCGTATCAGAAATGTCATTTCAGTACAAAACGACCTGTCAAATCCATACTTGATATTGCTCTCAATCTTGAGAACGTATTATAAATACGAGCCTAATACTAACTAATGACACTTCCACGACCACGGCCCCTGGAATAGGTTCGAAACGTAGGAAAAATCAAAATTAAATAAAAAAACACAATCCGTTAATAAATAGTTTTATTAAAATTAATTCCAACAGTTCTTTTACATGAACAATTTGAAAACCCTACCAAAATTCTTGTTCCACTCCTTATAACTATTAAAATTCCTTGGGCATACCCAGGGGCGGAAGTTCAATCATAAATAATTTTGTAAATGCCCAATGGAATATTAAAAACTATACTTACCATACTTATATCGCACTTATATCGGGAAACAGCGCTATTAACCTTCACCCCAAACAACCTTATAAATCTTTCTATTCGTGTGTACTTACCTACTAATTCTTATAACCTCCTCCGTGGTCTAGTGATCTGACTGAACCTTGGACACCTGTTCAAAAGGTAAGTACCGGATTCGATTCCCGGCGGGGGACAACGAGTTTGTGTTTTTGTTTCTAGTTTGGTTAGGTCATTGCAGGCTGATCACCTGATTGTCCGAAAAGTAAGATGGGAAACGTGCATTTTCCCGAAAGCATGGAAAACAGCCATAGTTAGACCAAAAAGTACCAAAAATCACTCAACCTTATCATTGATTTTAAACGTTACATTCTATTATTATTGTCATTTTTGTCCAAAATAATAGAAAATCATACCTATGTGAGCAAAGTCACGTACTCTCCCAACTAGACAGCTATTCCTGTTTTTGAGGATTTTTGCACTCACAATGCTATTTTATTTATAGAATAATATTGAAAGAAGGAACGGTAGTCCAAAGGTCGAAGGTTCAAGTCCTGCCCGATGCAAATTTATTAATTCCTTCTTTTCATATTAGACAGTCCTGATTCAGAAAACGCCGCAGTTCTTTAACTGCCTTAATAGATATCGTGGATAATATTTTTGCAGCCCAAAATGAAGGACATGGTAATTCTTGGCACTAGATTTTTCACGATCGTTTAATACTTTCAATACGTTACTCTTAGGCTCGTATTTATAAAGCGATCTCAAGATTGAGAGCAATATTGAGTGCGGATTTGACAGGTAATTTTGTACTGGAATGACATTTCTGATACGAACTCAAACTCGCTGTCACTCTTGAGAGCTGATTATAAATACGGGCCTTATTGGCAAAGCCATGTGTATTGTCATGTGTATTGACACATGCCCATCTGAAATAACCCTCAAAACTTGTCAGACGTGGCGGAATGACCTTTCGGTCGTTTTCGCTCTGCCTACCCCATTAGGGATAAAAGCGTGAAACCTACGTGGGGTCCTTTATGTGTCATACCATATCTCTTGGGCACAGTTCTTTTATTTAGCATAAACATTCGAAACACCTCAAAGTTCTCTCCATTAAACCCGTTTAGGGATTGGTTCCAATAAAAAACTGAATTGAACGGAAATGAAATAACGCCAAGACGCCGACCGGTTCTTCGGAGCGTCTCGTAAGGTTATTCCACCTCGCTACAACTACATGACTCCTGTGTCGTCGACTCTACAATCTCTGCTTAGTTTCGATTCAACTCCAATGGAAATTCACATGATTTAAAAAAAACGTTGTTTCTGCATAACAATTGCAGGCTGTTATGCAATAAGTGATATGAAATTTCAGTAGGATATCAAGCTATGAATTAATAAAATAAATAGGATAGCACAACTAAGTTATGTAATTCATAGAGATTTGAAATAGTTATTACTTTTTAATTAATAAATATCTAACGTGACGTAACACGGTAATAGTATCTTATGACTTATTTATTTCCAAAGCATAAAAACATAATGAGAACTTAATTTAATTAATTAAAAATGACATAAAAGAAAGCTTAAAGATGCACAGGGAGAATTCAACAATAATCATCAATATTCCCATCACAATAATCATCAATATTATTTTCTAGCCCGTTTTGAAGTGGAACTGGAGCGTAGAACTGGAGCCTAGTGGAACAACCAGCCTGAGGTGCGTTCAACCTTTTTTTTGTGTCTCTAAGCATTGCCGGCTCACACAATGGATTAGGAGGAATCTTATTCACAATGCATCGCGGGGACGGGCCGTGGCACTCACTATGCCCAACAAATGACATTCCTTTACCTGTGTACCCACTACCCACTATCACACAGGGCATAAATATGCGCATTATGTATTCAATTCATATGAGAATTTATTTCAATGCTCCTTAGTGTGAGAAAAGTTTTCGCTGTTTTAGATAGGTACCTACTTAACTAAGCAGACTGATTAAATAGACTGTTTTAATTTTGTTTCGACATTGCTGAACTAGGTACCACGCATATTATAAAATATGCGAATTATGTATTCAATTCATATATAGGTAAATTGCTTGAAGTTGAGATAGTTTATGGGATTCCTCCCGGCAAATGGTTGTTTTAAGAGCTTTTTTCTCCTGAACGGATCATTGGAAAATTCCAAAAAAATATACATCTAAGAAATTAGTTCATGGCCTGCAATTGCAATATTTAAAAATATTCTACTTCATAAATATGTATGCTAAAAAAATCTGGAAGTAAAAGCTGTTTTTATTAGTTAATTTGATATTCCTTCTAAACTATTAGCGGCGCTTTCCCGGTTCCCTCGGAAAATTATCCGTATTATGATTATCTAAAATCGCAACATAGCTTTTTTTAATCCGACGCTTAGTTTTTATGGAATTAGCTTTTTTGTGCGTTTTTCGCACATTTTTGACGCGGTCACGCACGTAACCGCCACGCCGTAGCTCGCGCTGATTGAACGATATTCTAAGGCATTACGGGTGATGGTTGCATATCTTGAAATCTACCTGCTTATCATATCATATTAAAAAATATATTTGATACTAGAAAAAATGCTTGAGGGAATGGTTTGCTTATTTATTCAATATAAAATAATTGCAAACTCAGGTCTTAAAAACGTTTTAAAAACTATTTGTATTTTTTAATTATACGTCAGAACTGCGTAGGTAATTTTTACTGAATTATATTCCTCAGATGTTAAGCTAGGGCGTGGTTTGTTCACTATTGACACTTGAAAGTTTGTGTGTATATTTTTTAAAATCGCAGAGGATAATGGGCAAAAATGTATGGCACTTGGTCCAAGATGTTACACTGATAAGGCTTGTAGGAAATGAAAGTAAATACTTGGCATATGGTTCGGGACAAGTATTAACAAAATCCATCCCGATGAAAATGACCATGTTAAAGTGACCATAAAAAAAAAACCCGGGACGGATTTTGATAATACTTGTCCCGAATCATTATGCCAAGTATTTACTTTCATTTCCTACAAGTCTTATCAGTGCAGCATCTGGGACCACTATTGCCCATTGTCCTTTACCTAACCGTACGATATCGATATCGAGTTGCTTATTTTACATGTACCTTCTATCGCCCTAATACTCAGTATGAGAATAAAAACAATTTATGCTCCGTTTTAGCAACTAAGCAGTCTGCAGATCTTTGAATAAAATATCAACTATGAACTCAATTCTGGAGCGCTGCTGGCAAAAATAATCTAATTTTATTTGACACCGTTAACTGCACACCACTTTGCTATTCCACGTACGACTAACAAATAATTTTCGATTTGGAAACAGTCGCTGTTCAGCTTCGGTTTTAGAAATAAGCTTTTAAATAGAACAGAGCAGAATAACGATTTCTTATTTTATTTTCACACTTTTGTACATTTCCCGTCTAATAAACATGAAAGCAGAAAACTGTTCCATCAGGATCTTAAAAGTGTATAAGAAAAAAAAAATACTAAGATGAAGTTTTATGTTTTCAAAAGCATAGAAATAGTGCAAAAAAACCTTATTTTAAATAGTAATGTCAAGCAACAACTACATACCTAAAAAGTAAAACACTTTTTTTATAAAAATATGTTAGGTAACCCTTAAAAATCCCTTTTATTTTTTAATAAAGTCAATTCATTCATTCACTTTATACGTATAAGTACTTGACTCTAGAGTATCAAATTGGTTCAGTAAATAAACAAAATATGTTTGAATAAAATAAAATGTACGTCAAATAAAATATATGAAAGAAGTAACATTTTATTTGGCATACATATTACTTTTAACTGCTAACCTTACTTTCCATATCGACAATCGGACTAAATCGTTCCGTAATCGAAATATTGATAGAAATAGAATAAAATAACGATCATTGACATTATACTAACTTAAAAGACCGGAACACTATTTGATAGCCTTGGTTTGGAAAATATTTGATACTCGTAGAATCTATGTTATTGGTATCGATCCGGGCAAAAACTTTTCTAAAGAGTTAATTTATTTTAATAAGAGATTGAAGGAATAGAGAGTGCACTTGTGTACTGCGCAAACACTTGGGCACTAAAAACTAGTCCTGCGCAGTTGGCCTATCTCTGGGAGATTGGCCGCCATCACCGAAAATCGGTGGGAGGATTATTATTATTATTATATCAGACTCTACTCTACCTACTCATTACAAAATTTGATAATATAATGTAAAAAATACTTACCCAAATGATTTGAAGAAACGTTGATGTGTTGATCTCCTTTGTTAAGCACCATTCTTTTGTTAAATCTGTTTCGCAAATTGCGTAATGTTGGGAAATATTTCACTACAATGAAGATTTTTTTAATAAATCATCTTAGTTTACAAAATTTAGAGTTATTCTTTCATTATTATTTTATGAAAGCAGTACGTTCTCTCTATTGTTTTACTCACAATGAGTACAAGTGTATTATTTTATACATTTTATTATTGTCAACTAGTCTTGACTCTATAGGTATATTATATTAACGTATTCCTTCTATTGATAAAAAGATAAAAATCTAGTATCCATACTAACTGTACTATAGCATACAATTTCCATTGACATAAAAGTCATAGATTTTTTATTCCCACAAGGACATCTGATCAAAATTGCAGACTGATCGTTATTCAAATAACTTAATAGTATGGTGGGTGTGTCTTCCAATGGCCAATGGATATTAAACAAAATCTGTTTCACCAGAATTTGAAACGTACCTACAAGATTTAATGGTATTCAATAAAATGATAGGCAAAGCTATTGAGTTTCCAAAATGTCTAGCAAAATTAGTGCAAAAACAAACCTAATTTTGACAAGAATAGTATGAATTAAGCTAGTTTTTAACACTAGACTCTAGTCTAGAAGATATCTTGAATAAATATTTTACGATACGATGATACGATCGTATATGTTTCGTTATGATCGTATATATTTCATTAATGGTAATAAAAACATTTTGTTTAATTTATATGAAATTAATAAAGTGTTATTATTATTGTATCCAATATTAACAAGGACATCTCTAATAAATCCGTACAGAATTCATTTAAACTTTTTGAGTGCTATTCAAAGTTACTACGATCAAAGTTTATTCAATGTAGCTATCGGTTTATACAACCTTTGAAATGTATCGATAAAATGGACTATTGTTTTCACTCGCAAGTATTTATTATTTTAATCACACGAATGTATTGATTAAATGAGATTATGATCAACTTAAGGTATAAAATGAAACAGAAAAGTACACATTTCATAATCGCCTTGTTTATTTTTTTCCATTTTTATTCTAAAACTCTTATTTTTCACCAACATAAACTTTACACATACATTTTATTATACAACGTATAACATTCACCGTGCATCTCAAGTCGGCAGCGTTGTCAGGTATTTACCATCTGACATATAAAAAAAATATATGTAATATAAAAAAAGATATGTAACATAATTATCTTCCATCACAGTCGACTGATATAAACAAGTTTGGCAAATGGTTCACACTCCACTGGTTCCGAACAGCACAATATTGTGAACATCGGGGCGTGCTCGCCCCGGTGCTCGCTAGTTGCGCCACATGGCTTCATTTCCACACAAACAACAACGCTGCCGACTTCAGTAATAGTAATATAGTTTTATTATATTACTTTGAAGGGGAAATTGAATATCTTTGGATAATTAGGTCGTGTCTCTTATATGTAGGCATTAATTATAGTCATGTAACATCCTAACTGGGTTTCAACAATCAAGATAATAATATTTATATTCAGTATTTATTATTTGGCGATCATAGACAATACCACTCCGTATCACGTAATAATTTACACTTATTTCCTTCAACTAGTCAGTCGCGGACCCTCACAACCGGATCCAATTTTAACCTTCCCTTATTTATTTAAATAAATTATATGATACAAAAAATATTATACACTAACAACCTGTGTAGGTATAGATTACACATACCGTACGTATATAGACGAGTCCTATTTTACGATATTTACAATTTGTTATAACTAGATATGTAACAGAGTCTACACGTCAGTTGCACAGCCGTCATGGTAGCCTTCCTCGGCGGATGGCCTGGTGATGGTGAGCACTCGCTTGAGCGCGGCGACCGGCGGCAGCACGGGCGGTGCACGCTGCCAGACCCGCAGTGTCCGCGCGCCGCCCACCGGCAGACCATAGTCAGCCGGGTACGGCGCGTCGCCGGCCGCCGTCGTCGCCGGCGCCGCCGCCACCGCATGGGACCTCGGAAACGTCCGGCTCGTGTACCCCAACTCCTCCTGCGATCCGTCCACGCTGCAGTTCTCAATTATAGGCGTCCGGTCATTGTAATACGCTGGTATTGCCGAACTGACAGCACGGGCCAGGTTACTCGCCTGATGCATCTTCATTTGATCCCAGAGACCAGACGGATATAATGAGTCGGAAGCCTCGCGGGCGTACTCACCGCTCCCGGGGCGAGCGACGCTGTCCGGCCTCGTGTCGTTGATGAGGTCCGGGTCGATGCCGGCGGACACGGTGGGTGACACGACCACCGGCCCGCCGGCTGTCACCACGCTGCCCCTGCCTTCGTAATGATTGGTCGTGTACGGAATGTCATTCACTCTTGGCGGCTTTGATACCGGATTACATTTAACATCATTGTAGTTTGTTGTTTCTTGTCTATTTGCCATAACTGCAACTTGCGGTCTGTCCGTTGTCGCTGGATGTACTTCATTTCCGGACACGACCCGGTCTATAGTGTTGGGTGTCTTGCTTTCGCAAGCCGGCGTGGGGCGAAACCGGACGAACGTAATGAGTAGAGCCAAGGAAATAACGATAATAACTAAGAACAAAGCGGCGCCCAGACTCGCTATTTGTGCGCTCCCCAAAGACGCCATTCCCACAGTCATTTGAGTAACATGTACTGTAAAATTGGCTTCAGCGTTTCCTCCTTTATTATCCGCTACACAATATAACTCAACCGAATCCGTTTCTTGTGTATTGGTGAGTATTAATGAAGATTTCTTTTTGGAATCGCCATCCTCAAATATATAAATCTTCTGATGGGAATTGAAATTGCTTCCGTTCTGAAGCAACCGACCGTTCCAATACCAATTAATGTTTGCGGTTGGTATAGCTTCCGTTCGGCATATAATTGTAGCGTTTTCTCCCACTGCTGCCTCAATATGTCTACTTATTGGCAGTATTTCTGGTTTGCAAGCGAATTCTTCTATGTGTAGTTCTGCAAATAGCCGATTCGCTAATCTCATCGGCGCCGAGCAAGCTGGAGTAGACAATAGCTTGTGTTTCTCCAGCCACAGCTTTAGATCACGTAGTCGGCAATCGCACGTCCACGGGTTATCCGACAGATCTATTGCTCTCAGTTTATCTAACCTCTCTAATGAACTTAGCGGTAAATCTCGGAGTTTATTATGACTGAGCTTTAAATTCTCCAAAGATCTTAAATTCCTGAATGCATCTGGTGCTATGTCTCGAATATCGCATCTAGACAAGTCGAGCTTAACGATGCTTCCGAGATTGTTCAATGCATCTGAATGAACTTTTAAAATTGGATTTTGAGATAGCGTGAGGTCTCTCAGAAACGGAGCGTCTTTGAAGCTGTTGGAAGGAATTTGAGTGAGTAAATTATGCGAGAGATCCAGTTCTACTAAATTAGTTAGGCCTTTGAATGCTCGGTCGTGTATTTGGCCGATGTTGCAACTCCGCAAGTAAACCCTCTGGAGGTTGACGAGGCCGGTTCTGGCGAAGGCCTCTTGCGGCAGGATTTGCAGGTTGTTGCCGGACAGGTCCAGCACCTGAGTGGCGGGGTCCACTGGCTCAGGCACGGTGATGAGCGCCCGGTCCACGCACTCCACGGTCTGCTTGCCACCTTTCCACTTGCACGCACACACCGCGGGGCAAGACCCGGCGGGCGCGATCCCGGCCAAGATCGTTTCCCACGCCATCACACTCACTGTCACTAATAACCAGCACCTCATTTTAAATCCAATCCGATTTGTGTTCATTGGTAACTTTCACTATTAACTCTTTACGCCACTGTTTCACATTTGATTCGTCACAAATCCATTAATATTTAATATATAAGTATATATAGAACACGTCTATTGATATAGAGTTTTTATATTGCTGTATCGTATCACATCACTACTCGAGAAAGTTGGTGAGCGACACATGACGGCACGTACCGAGCTCGCGCCGGCTGTAAATCAACTGAGAGGGAAGGATCGTCTCGCCTCGCGCATGCGTGCTGCCGGCCCCCGCGCCCCGCTTTGCGGCTTCTCCTCGCGGTGAGTTGAGTAGCCCTTCTCGACGTGAACTGTTGAAAGAATTCCAAAAGTGTAATTTTCTACCTGGGTTGTGACCGCGACCGAGCCTCGCGCTCGCCTGCCCGTCACGTTCATTCATAAATACCTGAGTCGACGAGGGCCTCCTTGAATGCCGATCCGATCGAGATGCAACAATGCTTCCCGCACCGCGCCGCCGCCATGCGGCACACGAACCGCTCCGATTCTTAAACAAACACAATACGCATCTTTTTGTTGCGATCACGTTGGGGACGGCGTCAGGTAGAGGACTAATTATAAATAGCAGATCGAAGGGGAAGGCAGGTATACGACAACAATAACACAGGATGTGTCGTACAAAGAACACGACAGTTTCATTCAAAACTTCGTTGAATGAATGGATACCGTAATTGATGTTTTAACCGACTTTGTAGTTCGTAGAAATTATCAACAACCAGTTTCACTAGACTAGCGTAATAACTATTATGCTCGAGTATGAAACAACTTTATTGCTCTTATCGTTTGATCAGGACGCTCAGCGCTCTATTAAATAAGTTTAACTTTTGGTTTAAACAGTGCACCTGCTGTTTTCACCGGCGATCGATTATGATTATGATGTTGTTGTAGCGGAAGCCTTATTGTTGGGGTTCATAAATTTTGTAGTGAGATGTGTGGCACGCGGCTGGCACGCTCCGCCATGTGTGCGCGACGGCGGCGGCTGCTGTGCCGTCAGCTGTTGTGACACCTGGGGTGCCGGTTCGCGGCTGGCAACCAACGAGCCTTACACACCCTGCCGGCTGCCGGCGACGCACGATACGACGCGTGCAAGGCGCCTGTCTCGCTAATAAGGCTTCCAAGCTTCATAACGAAGTTAGCTTAAAAGCATACACTCGCAAGGCAAGAAGCCCCTTGCAAGCGTAAGCACTCCATACTTAACATAACCAAATTAAGATAAAGAAAATGAAATACCTAGCGACAAATTTCTCAGCAAAGTATGCCATCTGAGGGATTTTTGTACCTTTCGCATGATTCGATAAATAAGCCGTGTCGTTAAGAAATGAAAATCTCAAGATGAAGATACTCGTATAAATTCTTGAAATGGAAAAAAGATAAACAAGCTTAATAAAGAGACGAAAAAGCTCAGAAATTAAAGATAAACATTCACATTGGAATGAATGATGGCGTTCTTCCTGGGTTCTCGTTAAAAAATAAATTTTGTCGAACGGCCGGGAAACCAGAAACATCTTTCAAAACATTCATTGAGCATTCCGACGATCTCAAAACTGTTTTGAGAGTTATAATAACATCTAATGAATGGTTGGAACGAAATGCGAACGGAAGTAAGACGTAATGTAAACCAATCGGTCATCGGACTCTCTTCTCTCAATAATCATAGTACTTACATCTGAATTGATGTTACAGCATCTGTAGTAATAAAAATATACTTTCACCGACCCAAAAGTGCGTCTGATTTTTTACATCATGAGAGTCAAAATGAATCAGAAATATATCCTTATTTCTGCCAGTGATGATCAACACTGAGCCAGGCTTGAGCTCGTGGGTGGCCAAGCCTCAGACGGAACATTGTCTTTGGAAGCGATTGACATTGAACTTCAGTGGTAAAAATCTACAACCAGACAGAATCACTGACCTTACCACCACTCATTTGAAGCAAAGAACATATAATATTAGCTAGCGCTACCTGAAGTCAAAGATTAGACGGTGATACCTGTGATTAGAGCGACCTAGAGTTACCGAGAACAGTCTATCGAAAAAGTGGAGTCCTCACTAGTTCCTTTGAAAGGTAAAGGAACTACTGGTTACAAAGAACCTTTTTTATTTCCAAAATATGAGAAACAAGAAATCAAAAATATATTTTTTTATTCAAAAGAAAGTGACAGGCAGGACCAAACTAAAACAAGTTATGTTCTGTTAATAACCGAATCGGCACCATTGTTTCCATTTTTAAGCTCGCACAGCACTGCGGCCAACGCGCTATCTGAAAAATTCACAATACTGCAGTAAATAACACTCAACGGAGCAAATAAGTTGCTTAACGAACCTTGCTACAATTCTGCTCTTAGTTCTCGGTGATACAGGCTGGATACAAACGGACCAACCAACAATACTGAATACTCTAAGCTCCTACTACACAACCTTTTCCCAAAGAATCCATGTTGATAAAAAAAATAACTAATAGGATCTGCTTGGCTCTACAAGTCATTTTTTTAAGACACCCAGTCTTGTCTTTTCTTGTGTATTGCTGATGATAATAACAATAAGAAAATATTGCTACCAATTCGATGAGGACACGACTTAAGTAAATCTTAACTAAAATGATTGCCCCTTTTTGATTACTCATAATAGTTAGAAAATGATACATGACAATTTTAGTCACGATTTAGTGATTTTGTGCGCATAAAATTTTGGTCATCTTATTGATACATTGAATCATGTTTTTAGGGAAGTTGTTTGTTAACCCTTTCTAAGGCAGAGCATTAGAAAAATTTCATTGCTTTTAAATTTTAGTGCGGGTAGATAAGGTTCAAATTTAGGTGGCAACATATTTGCCACTGCCTTATAAAGGCATTATGGATAAAGGATGATATTGGTATCACAATACCGGTGTCAGTCACAGTCCGAAAAAGTCACCCTACATGTGCCTATATACTTGTGTCCTATATCGACCCAAATTATTTGTTAAACGTAGTTTGGATTTATGACAACAAATAATTGAGAGTAGCACCCTGTATTAGAATAAGCGTTGACTATCGCCTTCAATTCCATTTTTAAATTTTCTCAAGCTCCTTAATGACCGTTGGTAATAATTAACAGTGAAACGAGCATCCCAATTTAATGGTTATGAAGGAGTTCCGGTGGTCAGCGAACGAGCAGCAAACTCCGAAACAGCTCATCAAGGATAAAACAATTTGGACATGAATGTAGTTTATTTGGACGTAATTTAGTGTAGACGCCTTTTGTCTGTTACAAATTATAGTGTCAAAGATCTTTGAGTCAAATATTAAATACATTATAAACACAGTCTTTTATGAATATAATAATATTTTTATTAATAATGTCTCAAAATATCTTACATAAAAAATACTACTTCTACACTACATTTATAATACGAGTAGTTATTCGATTACTTTGAGTTGAAAATAAATACATCTATATTTCATACATGTTTGGCTGTCTCTCTTTTTTTTCGTAATTTGGACTACTTTGGATCCATAACATTATTTGCTTTCTTGATCATAATGTTAATGGTTTAATTCCTAAATGGATATTTTTCTGATATAACTTTATTTTTATCTTTCTGAAAATTACTTTACCATCAAGTCGTGTACCTAGTTAGATCTTGAAAAAACCATATAGCGGTTAGTTAGAGGGTCCAGCCGTTTGGTACATATGTAATTGAGGTCATAGCCCTCATTTCGACTCGGAGTACTAATACAAAATTCCCATAGAAAAAGCGTGCTGACGTCACCAATTTTTGTATGGGATTATGATGAGTCTAGATATCGCTGTCTCCTTCGAGAGAAACTCACTAATGTTCTTATCATCTGGTTTTGTCTTAAATCCAGACCGCCTAAATTAAGCTGTTAAATATTAAATTAATTTCAAATGTCAGAGCGAAATCAGGTTACCCTTACGCTTACGTGCGTGCTACTAATCGAGTTGTACGCGAGTAGTCAGGCGCAAAGCTCAAGCTTGTATCACTCAAATAAGTTCTCTCATGACAGAAAATGACAGGTTCGGTCTTATTTGAGTTAGATCGTGTTTCCGCCGAATCGGGGCCACTGGCTAATGATGGTGAGATGATCCAACATTGCTGGTACTCACTCACCCACTTAGTTTCCTACTTCAGTATTAAACGTAAGATAAGGAAGATGAGAAGCTAATAAAGAAACCTGCAAAGTTCATTATTAGAACTTTACGTACCAAGAGGTGCATTATTATATTAATGAACATCCAAGTTACTTCATAGAACTTATTGTTTTCCGCGAACGCTAATACGAACAACTTTTAATACTTACAACTTACCTAGTTCAATTTTATTCTTCTTCACTTCCATTAAACATTCAAAAGATCTTCGCATATTTAATTCCACTGGAACATAATTATTTACCGTGTAGGTTTTATTTTTACTGGAAATGGGTTTGCTCTTGACTCCAGTCTAGGTCGAGGGCGACAGAGTCTACGATGGAGCGAGCTCACCCAGAAGATGCCTATTCACTCTAACTTTGAATTGTTGGGGGTTGTATGTATGTATTCGGAAACACAGACGCTGGTAGTGAGTTCCAATCTTTTGCCGTGCGCATTATGAAAGATTTTTGGAAGCTCTTTGGGTCAGAATACTCGTATCTTTACGAAAAATTGACTATCAGACATATATATCAAGGAAACGGTCAGCAGCGCTCCCCAAGTATCAAGAAATGTCCAGCAGTAGACTTTTGCGATCCATAAACATTCAAAATATCTTCACATATTCAGTTCCACCAGAAAATACTTCATCCAACCTCGAGGAATTATGTGCACATTTATTTTCATTGTTTGCACCGCCACTGGAAGTGTGTAGGGCCTGATAGGGCAGTCCCAACTCCATTAAGGCTCAATAACCACCGTACCGTTTTAAATTTCAACATCGGGGCATTCTTGGGATAATCTGAATAAGGCGGCAATTTTAGAGCTGCCCTATTTTAGATCTGAGGGTAACCGGCCCGATAAGGTTGGTAATGGTGGCACTCGGTAAATTAAAAAGCAGGCGAACTCCCCGCCTGTGGAATTCAGTCGGCCATTTGCATTTTCCTGTATGAGAAATGCTTTCAACCTTATCTAAACGTGTTCCCTCGTGTATGAAAAGTTGAATTAGTTATTGTGCCGAATCACGCCCTAATGGAGCTTTAATGATCTTCAAAAAATCATTTCTTCCATGCTATAGTGGCTGCTTATCACTCCATAAAAAAATCATAGAATGTATGAATTATGTCTCTTCCTTTATGTACATTCTGTAAAGCCAGTAGAAGGGATTAGAGGGTTTGTGGCGATTGGCTTACATCCAAAGAGGACCCGATCTGATTCTGATATAACCTCAAAGTCTGTCAAACGTAGCAAAAATGGTTTTTATCTAGCTGTTGTTGCTCTCCGCGTGATTGAGGTTTGAAATACGTAACGTTTGTGTACTCTAAATAGAACGCCGAGTTTTCTTCAAATCGATCCGAAAGCGTGCCCCGATGCGATTACAGGGTATTACTGGCACTTAAGAAGTCGATACGAGTCTACGAGCGAAGAGGCCACATAAGTGCCCCCGCAAACCACAGTTGGTATCGACTTGTAGAGAAACAGAGACTAAGGGGACTGCCTCCGTGGGTTAGAGCTTGGGTTCCCGAACTGGAGGTCGTGGGTTCACCAAGTTGATTATGCAGATATCAATTTATCACTTTGTGTTGCTGTCTTTGATAGTGGTTGATTAAATGAAACTAAGCTATTGCTGTTAAAAACTATGTTATCAGGGTTAATCGGGTCATACGTCGAATCGAAACCCAATCCATAGAAGGATGGGACGGGACAAAGAAATATTGCTCTTCTTTTTGTGATTTGTCCTGTTCAGGCCCAAAATAGAACATACCCTTCTGCCTTTGTACTTAACGAAGTATTGACTTGAGGCTTCGTCACTTCGCTCTAAATATAGGCCTTTATGCTACGTCACACGTGTAGTATCGAGTTGGAATACTATCGCTCCACATCTTCCCACGTTGTTGCAAAAGACGACTAAGGGATATATAAATCTAGGGGATGGGCAGCAGCGTTCCCTTTGAATAAATAAAACCCAAACCTGGTGTGAGTATGGCTATAGATACTTCCAATTTAGTAGGCCCATTTCTAGTCACTAGTGGGCTGTCGTGACTGACAACATACAGTAGATAGGTAGATGTTAATGAGTTCTTCACCATGATTTAGCTGACCAAGGTAAAAACCCAATTTTTTCTGCCATCGGCCTGTACGTGGAATAACAAAGGCCAGGTATTGCGTTAACGTATATTAAAATATGTGTCACATCAAAAACCTTTGCACGGAGAAAGGTTAGCTGGTCCTGGCAAACATTCAGGTGGACCTTTTTCAGGGATTGTGCGTGCGTACGTAATCTCCGTCGGTATTTTTAATTTGTTGGCGTATGTGTAGAGTTTTATTACGTAAGCAGTCGTAAATGCTGAATTCGTGTAATGTTACGCCACTAATGGATTATTGTGGAACTTTATCGTCGTATAAGTGTTCTTAATTACATAAAAGAAGATTTGTATAGCGGTAAGCTTATTTGTAATCGTAAAATCCTTTCTCTATTCATTCTTCTTTCATTTAACAACAATAACTATCATTATGAATGACAAGGGTAAATAAATCTGTTGAAGTGAAAACCTATTATGATGAGATGAGACACACAATTTTTGGATGAAGATTCACCAAATATTTAGGATTTATTTTGAAATTTATCACCGAATAGGATCACCAGAAATATCGCACGAGTGGTTCGAAGCAACAAACAATAGCTCTGTTGGATAAAGCTTCCACCCGGTTTGTCAAGGTGGGGGGTTTGAGTCTCAGTCGAGTGAAATTTTTGGTCATGTTCTAAACAAAGGAGGAGTTCCAAATAATATTTTGTGACCCTTGCTGATTTAAAGGAGGTAGGTTACGCTAGAAATATAATTCTAAAAGCTTTGTTTGTAGAAGCTTAATTTCCTAAAGCAGTATTTGTAAAACTCCTAGACATTTCTCGGTAAAACGTGAAGTAATGGATATTATATTTAGTTTGCTATTGTTCAATGGAGCTTCCCTCTTTTCATTTATTATTTTGTAGACGCAATTTCTTATAAAGGAAATATAAAAATAAAATTTTGGTTATTCTTACATCGCTATTTTATTCTTTTTTTAATGTGACTTGTATGAATATGGGGTGGGATCTACCTCCTAGTGGTCCACCCCGGGCAACGGCATCACAGGCTTGCCTGTGAATAAGACCGGCTGAACGATACCAACAGAGCGGTGGTAGGCTCCACAAGGGGCCGCCTGGCTCGCGACCACCCTCTCACAGGAGTCCGGCGCCAAACAGCTTGCTGTGTTCCTTCGGTGCGTGAGAATGCCAGTGCTAGGCATTTTCTGGGTGTGCTCACTCCATCGTCGACTCTGTCACTGTCATCCCTGAATTTGTGTCTAGAGTCAAGAGCAAACCCATTTCTAATAAAATAAAAAAAAACATCCTTTTTGTAAAATCCGGTGTGGGAACACCATGAAGTTTTCTAAACTACATTCAGTAGATTGTCGCTTGACTACATATTGAGAGCTTTTATTACTGGAACAGCATCATAGAAATGGCAAACAAGCATAACCTCCACCTGATCTTAAACGGAATTTCTTCAACAACTTTCGTTCTTTACTAATTTGTACACTACGAGGAAAGTATCACAAAACAAGCTTTCAAACCTAAACGTGAATCTTTGCTAAAACAAAACAGATAATTTACCTTTAGATAATTTTTTTGGTACCCTTTCAAATGCCGACCAACCCCATATTACGTATATTGGTGGCGATTCTGTTGTAGACACAACTTAACTTGTTTTAGGTTGGTCCTGTCACTTTCAAAAATTTGAATAAAATACAGACAGAAATACAACAGCTGGTTTTTTTTTATGATTTTGTACGAATTCTGCAAAAGTGATGTTACTCGTTACTCGACTTAAATAAGTTGGCATGCTAGATGGTGTCTTATTATATTTTTAAGCGGTATACGTCACTTTGACAGAATTATCATTATTCTGTCTCTATTTTATTCAAATTTCAGACAGTGACGAAACCAAACTAAAATACGTTAAGTTGTGTCTGCAACAGAATTGACAGCATTGTCGTATACACGACAATAACAAACCCAACCACTAATAGAGTAGCCACCACAGTGTTTCGGTATTTCAGCAAGTCGCCGCAGAAGTGAGGTGCTATGTCCCCAAAGCCAGTGCGCCAAAGGCCCAATCGCGCATGTTAGCCGCAAATGTCAAATGGCAAGCGCTACATGTCAAGACCACTGTGGAATTTGGCCTACTTCGGAACCCGCTAAATGGGTGAGCTTACATGACAAGCCAACTATGTATGGTGCAGTAGTGTATGCAAGATTGTGGCCTGTCATGTGACTATGAGGAAGTGCAGTACTTATGGGGAATATTTTAGCTAAGATTTCGTGCTCAAACTTGAAACATAGAAAGATTCAAGATTTAATAGAGTAAATTTTGACAAAAGTGTTGCAAATTCAAAGACGCCTCGGATGAGCTCGCTCAAACGTCAATTGAATCATCAATTAATATCCGTTTGATTCCGGGTCAAATAAATTTTATTCAAATGTGTGTCATCTTCTACCACAACCCTGATGAACAAAAGAGACACTATAATACGAGTACAAAGTATGACTGGTACTTGAATGAATCGTGTGACTTGTTTAAGTAGGCCGACCCGGAGGAGTGAACTAACTTTCGGAATTATCGGAGTGAATCATCTTGTTAGCCGCAAAACGAATGAAATGAACGAATGATGCAAGTTTAACAACAAGTCTTGCACGTGTATGACTCAGTATATTGCGTTGGTATTATTACACTGGTATCGAAACGTATATTCTACGTACAAAATCACTAAATTTTGACTGAAATGTTCACCTGTCATTGTATATCCTGATAAAACAGAAAGAGACAGTTACAATTTTGGTACAGATTTAGTTATGTCATGCTCTTCACGAATCGATAGCACTCTATACTACCTAGTTTTACTCACAGTTAAGCAGTAAAAGTTTACAATGGCCCCGATTCAACGGCAACCCGAACTAAAATAATACCATTCCTGTCATTTTCTGTCATAAGTGAACAGAAAGGGAACACAACACAGAACACTATAGACGAACTAATTATAATCATGTCAAATCTTGAATCTATGGATAATAAGTCGTGGCGTGGGACCGTGGGACGAACCAAAATCGTTTGAAATTTCCTTATAGAGCAACGCGGCCATCCGTTCCGTCCCGGAGTTTCAGAACTGATTGTATTGTAACTGACAGGAACAAAATTTGTTAGTCTATAGACCCTTTCTTTTGACTCAAGACAGAAAATGACAGGTATGGTGTTATTTAAGTTAAATGATTTCGTTTTCGAATCGGCACCAACGCACAGAGCGAGACTTGCAGGAAAATATTAATAAAATAAATAGTAATTAGAAAATAAGTTTGGTAGGTATTTAATTTACTATTCAGCAGGTTTTTAGAATCGTTAACATTAGACCTTAATACAAAATTTACTTCTTTTTATCATCCTGTATCAGATGCTAGTATGGTCACAGAATATATAATAGTACTAGGTATGGTAAGTAAGTAAGTAAGTAAGTAAGTAACTCTTTATTGCACACAAAAAATATAAACATACACAAAATCAATTCCAACAATAATGCGCGCAAAGGCGGCCTTATCGCTTAGAGCGATCTCTACCAGACAACCTTTGGGTAGAGGAGATTAGTATTGAAACAGAGCAGTGCATAAACTAAACAGAAGAAAGGTTAATTAAACTTAATAATAATAAATAAATAATAATATATCGTCGTCGTTTCATCCGTTAGACCTCCACTGCCGGTAGTACTATTATATATTCTGTGCTGCCGGCCATAGGCCTCCCCCAAGGATCTTCACGATGATCAGTCTAGCGCCTTCCGCATCCAGCAGCTTCCCGCGACCTTCACCCGTCGGTCTACCTTGCCAGTATGTTGTTACCACTTCTCTGCAGAGCTTTCTACTACATGATGAGGAAGAAATATAAAACAGATGTATTTGAAAAATCTGCAGTGAATTTTTTACTGGTTGCTATAAGATAAGTAGGAGTTACTTGTTTTGCTTGCCCCAATTTAATTCTGACCGAAAAGCCATGAAAACCGGGTCCGGGTATCATCTGCTATAGTATACTATAGCAACTACTATAGTAATTGCGATCTCACAGTCAAACAGATCGCGTTAAAATCTCCCTCATGCACATCCAATCCCTCTCACAATGAAACCGGAATGTTCTCCCGAGTTAATTCGTTGTAAGTTTCTGCCAAGTGGCTTCCTTTACGGCTGGTCGTAAATTCAAACTATTACGATTTGTATGAATGTGCCGGCTGCGAAGATTTACACTGGCGAGACACCGAGACACCAAGACACCCAATCACCCTAAACCACTGGCTTGGAACTTGATAGTTATCAATTGCGGTTTTGCTTCCGTCCTGTTGGCTGTGGAATTGAATAGTGAGCAAGTATAGCAAAGAGCCATTGAAATTTAACAGACTAGTGTTTTTCTTGAAATAAACATGGAGAAGAAATTGACTGATTGTCTGATTATGGCTAACTGTACCTACTGCAGATTGACCTATTATAACCATTTCTCCTTTAACTTTTGTTTTTTTTTTCTTCTTATAAACTTCCTCCTATTAAAATCAGTTTTTTTTTTTAATTGTACTAAGAAACCGCATAAACTGAATTCTTTCTAGGCTCAAACTCAAAATCAATCATATGACATACACAAAAGGAATAATTTTACAACGAATCCTCGGCAATATTCGTAGTAGGTAATACCTGCGTGGTGAGTCTCGATCACAGAATTGTTTCGATAGTTGGCTTGCAAAATCAATCGACCATGTTTGTACAACAGAATCCACGGAACGAGAAAACTATCAGTTCGGCTCACTCATTGGATTTCCAGAGCGGCGGATTGGCCGCGGCTACTCGACTGAGTACGGATGTTCGATACCACCTGGCTTACTCAGAATCTACCTGTCACCAAGCACAGCTATTTACGGTTTCGCGCTGTTCATGACAGAGTAAGTTGTGTGAAGGAAGTAGAGCAGTAGAAGTAAACCTTCGATGGATTGAAAAGATTCGTGCGCCGTCGTCGTCTCGGCCGTTCAATGCTTTACTTGGGCCTCTTCGACCGAACAAAGCCAGCCGAGTGGTCGGACAGAATCAACATCCCACACCTACGACACGTACTTTAATCCGCGCCAGCATCCGGCTTTTTGTTGCTTTTTCTCGCGAATCTTCATAAAAGGAATTTAGCGTTTGCAAGGGACTCTTTGTCGGCTCTAACATAATTTAATGACGGAAATCGCATCGGGTTTCATTAATGTCGGCAGTGTGGTTTTATTTTGCAATTATAAGACTTGTAATATAATGGGCCCACAGCTTTTGCATTTCAGAATAAAAATTGAGATCTGAAACAAACTTGTTCGCTACAAAATAACTTATCTCAAAATTGGAGTTTACCTTCTTGTTCCCACACAAAATTAAGCATTCGTTTGGAGTCCATGATCTTTTTAAGAGTTTGAGGCTGGTATGCAGCGGTGTGGCGGCAGCGGTGACAAAAAGTAAAAGAAAAACGAAACCTGGCGCCACAACTTGAATAAGTAGGTAGGGTTCATTGGTCAGGATGACGCTGCTTTAAAACTAAGCTGTAAGTACATAATGCTTAGTGTCGCAGATTAAATACAAAATGTTTCTTTAATGTTTAATAAATTAGCAGCGGAAAATGCTTACTATCTAAATAACCTACATTTTCCGCTCGCATACCTCACGCGCGTGGTCACCCGGATAGTTCACAAATTTTGCGCGAGTTCCAACTCCTGCTAGTAGACAGCCGTTGCCGCCAACTAATAATGTGGCGGGGAAATACTGCACATTCCTGGAGAAAACATTTTTTTAGTGGCGCCTGCCGCCGCCGCCGCTCGCGGCCTCGCCCCAACTCTACTATCCTATGAATTTATTCCGCCTCATCCAGGTAGAATTTACCGTGTTTTTAATCTACTTTACGTTGCGAATTTGCGGCGCAAAAAAGCTGCTGTTATTCTAGAGTCAAATAATGTGGCCTGAACTTTGCGAACTGACACAACATTGATGGCAGTGCTCCAGGGAATACATTTTTTGCCGAACGTAGTATCCAAAATAACACAAACACAAGTCTCGGTTGGAAACTCCAGGCACCCAATTTACATAGGTACAACTTCTAAGAACTTTGATTGAAAACAAAAAGGTAGCAGACGGAAGTTCCGAAATTCTGTTCCAATATCTAAACCTCGACGTTCATTTAATCGTTAACCTTTTGAAACTAATTTGAAGTGGCTGAAAGTTTTAATACCCCCTAAAATCAATTTTCATTTCCACCCAAGCTGCTGTTTGAGTTAATACCTAATTCTCACGCCATAGGTCAATCAAATTGAATTTATAATTCTTCGAAGTCAGCAAGTTTACACTCGGAAATTGGCCTGCAAGGGAGTTTCTGGGGTAAATTATATCGTGAGATGAGTGCCGCTGGCTGTCCTTGTGTTGTCTGATGTGATGGAGACGGAGACACACATAGTGGACTTCCTTATTTAGATGATGATATAACTTATTGGTCCACTGTTGTGAGTTTGCTATTTCCGATAGCGAAAATTAAGAAATATCAATCATGAATAGTACTAAAATCGCACACATGTCATGTAAATAAAGAAGTAATTATAAACTAATTAATTGTTTTTTTAAATAAGAAATCTTTTATTTAAATCTTAACAAAAGGTGTGTACATTAAACTTACTTAAATCTAATTCTAACCTAACCTAATCTTCTAATAATAAAACAAGAAAATGTACATAACTTAAAACTAACAATTCACAAACTATTTACACCTACATCTACTCGAAGAGACCCCCCCGGATTGTACCAGACGCAAAGGTGCCCATCACGCTTATAGCATTGCCACGTTGGATGGCGATGGACAACCTTTGCACCAGGTAGAACCCGGAGCGGGCGTCCAACCCCCTCTCTCTAAGCCGGCAGCCGATTTCTCTAATAAATTTCAGGGCGTCAGACCCCCAACACCCCGTTGTTTCAAATGCCAGAGGCACAAAATAGTAGTTGTCCCCTAAAGGCGAATACTTGACCCGCTTTTTGTCGGCCGCAGCTTCAGCAGCAGCCCCGGCTGTTTTTACTGTGCGGCTGAGGTGCGAGGCCGCGAAAGTGCTGACGCACGTGGCGTCCCACAGTAGGCACTTCCCTTTCTGCCATGGCACCAAAGTTAGGCCGTCTGGTCTTTTGCCGTCTGAACGGCTAAGGCCCGGTGGTTCCAGCACGCAGGGTATATTGGCTGATATTAAAGCCCTCCGGATAATGTCGTTCAGGGCGTGGTGTCGTGGGAATCTCCCTGAACAACGACAGCAACTCAGTGCGTGATGGCCGTTTGCCTCCACCATGGACCCGCAGATGCATTGATGTGGTTGACAAACATCGCAGCCCAGGCGGAGAGCTACAGCAATACGCAAAGAGTCACTGTCGAGTAGGGTTCCCATGTATGGCGATGGTAGTGCCTGCAACCACGCTCCTGACTCTGGTCTTGACACTGCCATGAGTCGAGCCAATTCTTTGCCGGTGGCTGCGCTCATAAGCTGGCCGAGTGTCTCTTTAGAGCCAATATCATCCCATGGTCGCTGGACTTCTGGAGCCTTGGGTGGGAGCGCGGACGGAAAAAGAGCTGTCCACCTTGACATTGCATCAGCAGCAAACGGTATGTTTACCTTGGTTCCGTTGGATGATAGAATTTTAGAAACAAGGTCAACAACCGCATGCGACGACGCAAGAAAAGCCGGCAAGCTCACTTCCCGCACACGTCTCACACCCAAGCCCCCATGTCGAATGGGTAAAGAGGCTTGGCTCCACTGGTCATCAGTAAGGGCAACGTTTAGGATGGTCTCGATCGCATCTTTTAAAGTGCCGTCGAAGGAAGAAATGTCACCAGGGCACAACCAGATTGGGGCAGTCCGTAGGAGGTAAGTAATTTTAGGTATTGCGAAGCACATTCTCAACAAAACCAGGGCAACATGTGCTGAGATATTTATAAGACGTTCTTTGGCAAGAAGAAGAAGACGTCTTCTGACTTCTATTGCTTCAGGAATTGCATCGGGGAAAATAGGGGAACCTAGAAGACTAAAAGTTGTGGGGGATAGTTCTTTAAGACCAGGAAGAAGGGAGCAGAAATTCGTGAAGGTGGAGTTAACATTTGTGAGTCCACAAGAGAAAAACTCGCATTTGGATGAGTTAACTTCCAGTCCCAGCTCTTTAAAAAGGGGGAGTAGTACACGTAAATCCTGTTCCACTTCCTCTGGCTTTCCCCCGATTGTACCGTCATCTAGGTACCACAAATTGAGAGGACATTTCAGAGTTGAGATGGCTTTGTGTATAGCAAGGCTGAATGTGAGTGGTCCAAGCGGATCTCCCTGCTGAGCACCCACCTGGGAGAGGATTAAGGAATTGCCGAAAAACAGATTGGATGGTGACTGATAGACTTGATAAAGAAACGGATACAAGGACGGGATATTATCATTTACTTCCCTTAAAAGTACATCTCTCTCGACTGAATTAAAAGCGTTCCTGACATCTAACTTGACGACAATACAGTCCGTGTTACCTGGGTCCGTTACAAAGGCGCGTGTTGCGTGGATCGCCGCCTCGCATCCCATTTGTGTACCAAACCCAAGCTGTTGTGGTTGTAGGTGAGCGGCCATCTCCTCCCTGACTGCACGACACCCCATCTTAGCAATCAATCGGCGATATGTGCTTCCTACCGCGATTGGTCGAATGCCCCCGTCTTTTTTTGATAGCGCGCACAGAGATGCCCCGTACATGTATGGGCAAACCTCGGGGTTTAATCGGCCGCTGAGCAAGAAGTTGCACAGCCTACCAAGGGAGTCGAGTAAGCGCTGCCCATTGTCTCCTGCAGAAGTTGAGGTCAACTCCTTTAGGTGTGCTGGTCGCAAACCATCTAGACCCGCAGCAGACCCATTATGAAAACTGGCTAGTGCCTGGACAACATCTTCTTCTTTGACTGTCAAGACAAGGGTGGAACGATCGGGAGCCTGTGGGAAAGTTAACGGACGTGATGGATGTGGGTGCTTCGATTGTAAGGAGTCTAGAGTCTCTGACCCTGGAGGAGCGATGGTATCTTCGGACATCAGCACACGAACGGCACCCCTCAGGTCGCCTTCGAATACTTTGGACTCTATCGTCTTAAGTACCGAATGCGCCCGAAGGGAGACATCCGCGTTACTAATATCATCGAAAGTGCAACTGTAAACTGAGTCTATATTGGATTTAACTTTGGTGGTTAGATTGCCTCGGCCCCGTACGTTTGGAGCTCTAAGCGCCGTGTATGCGAAGGTCAGTAGAGCACACCAATCCGTCGTCTCATTGGTTTCAATGCACTTATTTATGACTTCGCATAACTTCGCAGCGGCTAGGTTTCTTGCTCCTTTGGGAATATGACGGAGAACTCGCACAGATTTTCGAAGAGTCGCGAGACTATCGAGATTAAGACCATTGCTGACAGGTGGTACACACGACGCTTGAGTATTAATACTATTGCTAGAAGTAGTATTAATATGCTGACCAACTGATGGTGGAGAGGGGTGAATGTGATTACGAGATACATTTTTGTGTAGGTGCCCAATGTGTACCTTCAGGCCATGAGAAGTAAAAGTACGGCTTGAGCCCGGACAATGTGGGCATGTGGATGACATGAGAGAGAAGGAACAAAAATAAAATAAAAAGGTAAATGGTACTATAAAACAAGGCTGAGTGTAAAAGAATATAAAATAAAAATGATTTTTCTTATAATACAAAAAACAACCTAACTATTTTGAAACAATAGGTATTATCTCTTTCAGTGCTTTTGATTGTCTGAATCGCGAAAGCCATCTAATCGAACTGACGAACGGTTTCCCCGTCGAACATCCATCCATGCCTCGGCGAAGGCGCCGACTTGAAGAAAAAGTCATTTTGCACCCTACGACTACAGCACTCGTCGTGTAGAAGCTGAACGCCGACCCCTTTGCAGTGTTAGATGTTCCTCCCGGCCTTTGGCGCTGCGCATTTAAGGCTGGAGCCCACCAACAGTTTAGACTAGCTGTTTACAGATGGTTTATTGCTAAACTTTCTTGAAAACTTGGTTAATACTTTCGTTCCCTCCAGATTCCTGCCTAAACCATGCCTAAACCTATGATCGACCAATCGGGTCAAGCCTTGATTATATATTCTGTGGCTATGATAAAAGGACATTAATGATACTCCTTTGAGCGTTTTATCGTTCAAGCAGTTATCATTCAAAAAAATATTTGACCTACTTTCATGATCACCCTTTTTTTTGTTCATTGCAGTCTCAGATGAAAATCTTTTTGTGATTAAAAAGTGAGTATCAGGCTCATAATAAAAACTCTAAGGTAACCTACCTATTTATTTAGTATCAGGAACTTTAAAAGCAAAAAGATTTTATTATGACTGATTATGATTATTAATTTCTATCGTTTCATTACGAAGTTCAAAGAGGTCTCTAATCTAACTTCTGATCATTCATGAAGATTATTTTTATTAATTTTTACTTATAAAGTTAACTAGTTTATGTAAATTAATGTTATAAAATGAAATATTTTACAGTAAATCCTTTTTTGATTTATACTGCTAGCAGTTATTTTATCTATGGCCTGTGACATTGTGTCATTTTACTTTCTGTCAAGTGTGTCCGTGTGTCCGTTTGGTTTGTTTCAAAGGATTTTCCGTATTATTTTGATTTATAATTTGCCAATAAGAATACCAACCAATCCTATATTAAATAATCCTCAAATACAACCGTGTGAGATATTCAAGTAGACAAAGGACTCAATGGATAAAATAGGTATACAGAATGAAGCACCAGTAGCCAAAAAATCAGACGAAGAGCAACCTTTCCCTTTATAAACAAGATTTATAATTTTGACAAATTACTTTATTTATTGGTTTATAAAATAAAAACTAATTTGTTCTTAACATGTTGTATAATTTTTGTAATAAATAATAAATTGTTTTCTGAACGTAACAACCACTTCAAATATAAAATCGAGAGAACCATTTCATCACCATACAAAACACTTTTCTTCTGTCATGTGGGTTTCGAGTCGATAGACCCGATGAATCCTGGTGTTAGCATTGTGAACCACCTAATAGCACAGCTAAATAGGCCTCTCACATGGTTTGTGTAACAACTACTATATCGAAGACAGCAACCAGGACCGACGGCTTAACGTGCCCTCCGAAGCACGGAATTCTTTTTTAAAACACTGAAAAACAAAAAGGAATTTCAGAAAAAGATATTACGAATAGCTAGGTACACATAGTTATCTATATCTCTATGGAATTTTTGCCCATTTAGAAAAAGCATGGAGCAAAAGATCTGGAATGACTGTGGCAGATAGTCAGAATCAGTAATTAGGCCAAGAAAGCAAAATGTCTGGTTTATTTAATTGTCAAGAAGGGCTTCAGCCTATATTGCTCTAACCAAACTGGGGAGAATCTCAATGAGAAATAAATAGATAATATCATGCTCAGACCAACAGACCGCAGAGGCAGTTCATCATCATCAGCCACAACAGTCCACTGCTGGACATAGGCCTCCCCAAAATTGGGGGTATATGCCATACTCACCACGCTTGGCAGGCGGGTATAACAGGGAACGCTGCTGCCCATTCCCTGGATTAATCCTTTAGTCGCCTTTTACGACACCCGCAGGAAGTGATGGGGTGATGCTATTCTAATCCGGCACCACACAGGCAAGGCAGTTACTTAGGTATTAACTTAGTTGTAAATACCTCTGTATCAATACTTTCTTTTCTTTTGTAAACAACGTTATTATTTGTTATCTTCTTAAAGGCTGGAACAAGATACAAATATTAGGAATATAATCGAATAACAACTAAATTACAATTAATTAGGTTCCTATACGCACAAGCAGCATAAAATGAAGGAACTTCTAACTTCTAAAAACAAATTATTGGGTCCTATACCTATACAAAATATTCTTCTTCGAGTCTAAGTGTGACCCGATGAACTCTGATGTCAGAGTTTTTAAATCGTCTCCTAGTTCCCAGCATTATATGCGTCTGCCATAGGAATCAAATCAACTTCAATACATTGTTTGCGGAATAGCTAAAATACATACAGTACACGCGACAAATAAACGTAGGTGTAGCGTATTATAGGGATTTGTACATCATCTTCCCAAAACAGAAAGCAGCAGCAATGTCCACTTCATCCTTTAGTCCGTGCTAATAATAATAAAACATACAAATAAATATTAAAATATGATAGGTAGGTATCAACTTGAGAAGCCCGGATGATGTAGGAAGCCCAGATGGTGTAGTGAATAGGGCCGCGGCCTCCTTGGCAGGAGGTCAAAGGTTGTGTAACCTAATCTAAGATTAGGTCTGGTTTCCCTTCTGGGTTGCGGAAGGCTAGGAAAATGATGATAGGTATCAACTTGAATAGCATTTTTGCAGAAGGGCTAAATAATCTTGGATGCAGGTGAATGAAATCTATCGCAAGTTCTTTCAGTACCTACCTAGGAATAGTCACTAATTTTGTACCTTTATTTCGTTTATTACTATGGTATATCATGATTTAACATATCAAAATTTACTTACGTGTTTGTTATGTTTACATATTGTAGGTCATTCATTATTGTTGAACATCATAGGTACTATGATCACAGTCACTAAAAATGTTTATAAAACTTTGAACTTTTTGGGTTTGTTCTAGAGATTCCAATTTGCTGTTTTTATTTCTGCATTCAAAGTTTCTGTCTGTGCTTTGTATTTTTCAGAAAAACGATTTTAAATTTAAATACGGCCCAAATAGAAATGACAATAGAAGTCATTTATGGACGTATGTCACCATGGTTGCCTTGCCAACGGGATGGTTAAAGCTAAACTCGTGTCATGTATGATTAACCCCTCGTAAACCATTAGGTAACGCAAACCACTCGTAAACCATTTGTAAACAGATGGTTTCCCATACAAAAATGCCTAAAAAAGATGGTCGTGGGATCGAAATTTTTGACACACTGTTTATCTTCTCATAAACTCGTTTATAACTTGATGGGACCGCCCCTAAAGGTTCTCGATGATGCCAAAAAATCTTGTTTCCAGATCAGAAACTATTTGTCACTTAGTATTAAAAAAGAAGAAAAGTTCTGCTACTCCATATCAGATGGCGTTGGTGTCGTAATGAAAATAAACGCTCAGTTGATTATTTTTCGGCGAAAAGTCTTTTTGTGTTAAATAGTAAAGAAAAATCAACTGAAAATATGTTTAAAATTCATGAAAAGATTTTTAAGACATTAATAGAGTTCGTAGAAGTAAAAATTGGCACTGTTTTCAGTTCACTGTACATTGAACAAAAGTTCGTTAAGTTTTGTATGAAAGTTTGTAGATTCAAATTATGGAAAAAACTATACGCAGCAGCTTAGTCCCAAAATAGTTCAATAGACCAATCACGTGCTAAAGTTTTACGGTTAAAGGTTCACTTTCCACACTTTCCTCCACGTAAAAATAAACAAAACAGGAACTTGAAATGTTTTGAAAGTCTGTCCTATGTTGGCGTCTGTTTTGGCGTCTCGAATATCTCCTCTTAGACACAAGGCCCAGACCAAACAATGATCACAGTTATAGATCGGCCTATACACAATCAGCAACACTAAGTTTTATATCTGATACAGATGAGAAATCAATTTAAATTGAGTATTACAAATTTGTGCTCGTAAGCTTTAGCGCCACTTTTTTTTTTCTAATTAATTAGTAATTAGAAGTAATTATAAAGAAGTAATTAAAATACTCAAAAACTACGAGACCTAAAAATCCTGCACCATTAGAATAAAATAAATATAAAAAAACACTTATAAATTTATTGTAAGATTTTTGCTGTGGTTGTTGTTGGTTTGTATGGTTTGCAATAAACAATTTGACTTTGACTTTGATATACCTACGGCTACTTTATTCCCACGAGAAATCTCATTCATCCGTGTTCGAAAGTAAGGCGATGATATTCTAGTTCACAACCAAGCACTGAAAGTGTGTGTAGATTGTTTCCTCCGGGTGATATGGGTTCAACACCTAAGCAGACAGTGGCTGTGATTCGACGGAATTATACGATTCCATATCTGTCATTTTCTGCCATAAGAGAACAGAAAAGGACGGCACTATACGGACGAACTAATTATAATCTTGTCAAATCAAAAATCTATGGATAATAAGTGGTGTGGAATAGAGTATCGATCAAAATCTTTTGTTAACAAGTACAGATGAACTGAGGTCTTTGTGGAGTCTGTACCTTTCTCTTGAAGGAGAAGGGTATCTTTGACTCCACGTGTCTCAATATATTAGACTCTCCCTTATATAATTTATCAATAATTTACGTGACATTGGCAGAAATGTGACTACACAAAAGCCATTAATTAAGAATTGAATTGAGGTCTTTGTGCAGCTGTCAAGTCGCCACTATAGCTGCCAATAATGCTTCAATCGCTGTCAGTGTTACCATAGCCAAATTTTAGTTCCAAATATTGCCGGGTGCTCAGTTATGTCAGTCGATCTGTAGTCTTAAATGACAGGATCAATTTTTCTTTTCTTAAAGAGTCTTGGCGTGGAAACAAGTCCTTCAGCCGAAATCACTTCACAGTTAGTTCAAGTGCTGTCGCTTTCTGTTAAAAAAAAAGACTGAATACGGTTTTATTTAAATTAGGTAAGTGTGTTTATTTTAGAATCGGCACCAGTCTGTCACAGGCGTAGGTAATAGAGATTATGTAGATATTTGTTATTATGTAGGTCACATTTATTACGTGTGATAAAGGCACACCTCGGAGAACTAGAATCGTGTTTATATCGCCGCGTGATGAAGTTTGTTTAAGCAAGTCTCAACTTGTCTACAATACAGACGTCCTTGTCTGGCGAACTCTATCAATCTCTACTAATATAGAAATTGAAAACCTTTCCCCAAGGAACATAGATCGAAATGTAAATTAAATTAAATAAAAAAATACTCGAGATCATTTTTAATTTTGTATTGGAGGGCCAAATTAATTTTTCAAGTTTCGACATATGTTTCTTGGAAAAAGTCGTTGAGTTTTAATACCCTAAAGTTTGGGCAGCTATTTTGTTACTCCCAGTATTATGTAATTAGTACCTACTCATTGCCATAGTGCGATCGTCCAGCCGAATTTACCCACAAACAAGCCTACAGTGCCGTTGCTCAGGGTAAACCGCTGGGAGGCAAATCCCATCCCATATAGGTACCATTCCAGACGAAAGTGTTTTTAACATCGTCGTGTCATGGCGTAGTTTTAACTGCTTTCGTGGTCTAGTGGTCTGAGCCATGGGCTCCCGATCCAGATGTCCTAGGTACGATTCCCAGTACGGGACAAATTGACAATTTATCAATATGTGAGATTTTCCCCAATTTGGATAGGACAATGCAGGCAGAATCACCTTATTGTATGGAAGAAAAAGGGTTCTTTGCTTGGGGGCACGTTAAGCCGTCGTCCCGGTCACTGTCTTTGATATTGACCGTTACACAAACCATGTCAGGGGCCTATCAGCTGGGCTATTATAGGCGGTTTAAAAACTGAATCCAGGGTTCCCCGGTCGATTGACTCGAAACCCACACATCAAGAAGAAAAAGAAGGCATAGTTTGATTTGTCCTTAAGTGGGGCATGGCAAATAGGAAGCGGTGCGGCGCGGGCGAGGCGGAGGCGCGTCAAATTTGTATGTAATTTACGTCTGCGCGCTTGATTTGAAGTTTCTATACAAAAACGACGCGTTGGCGACGCAACGGCGCCGCACCGCTTCCTATTTGCCATGCCCCTAATATATAAAGGACTACTATTATCGAGCTACGCATGTTTCTTTGTAGCCGACGACGTTTTACCTGGAACTCATCGAGTCAGAAGACAGACCAGACAAATTGAAAGTAAATAAAATTAAAATTGAGAATAACAATGACGTTGCTTGCAACCTTCCACATCAGTAAACAAGATATAATTGAGTGAATTAATAATTATTTGTATCTTTATTTAACAGTACAGCTGGTACTGTTAAATAAAGATACAAATAATTAATAGGTCTATTAATTAAACATTAATCCTTACTATAGTGTAGTCCGATGATCAGCGAGTATTACGAAATATCTATCCCAACTACACTATCTTTTATTTTTAGGAATAATGCAGTGAATCGAAACCTATGAAAATTTCAAGTGTGGCAAAAACTAGGCCGTAGACGCTCTTCCTATCTCATAACATAACATAACAGAATATAGGTGTGAATGACTATTATACAGGGTGTTAATTTAATTCCTACCATAGCTTAGGGGGTGTTTCAGTAAATGTAAAAGGAGCGGTATTTAAATTACGATTCGTCTGGCCGCCGCGATAAAACACTATTATCTAATCTGTGATATAACCGAGCCCGCGCGAGTCGCTATCACTTGATACCTAGTTAGGTACCTTATACCTAACTGTATCGAAACTGAAACTTTTTTTGTGTTACATCAATTTTCGCTTCCTTCTATGGCTAGTGATAGCGACTCGCGCGGGCTCGGTTATAGCGCAGCGGCCAGACGCAGTTATTGGAAACATAATAAATAAAATACCGACTAATATTGTTTTTTTTTATAGGCTCCTTTAACGTTACTGAAACACCCTTTAAGCTTATGGCACACAATTAAATTAACACCCTGTGTTGTATGGAAACCTGCTTTTAGGCATACGAAAGTTAAAATATCCGCCTCCGGCTCCATGTATGGATATTGTTCAACATTTAAAACACGTCTTATTTACATACGGCTATGACTCAGTGATATCACCACAAGAGCTCGTTTGCATAGCGATAAACCAGGCGACAAAGGAACAAGGCTCAATCGACAGGTTAATACAAGTTTCAACTTGTACCTACGTAGGTACCTATACTGAATGTAAGGGACAGCTTTCGCAAACTAATAGAGGTTGCTCTGCTCAGACATCGAATCTGAACATCATTCAAAATTTATAAAGTATATAAATACTGCAGGAATATTTTCTTAATTCACATTCAAAATAATTAAGTTTTTTTTTTTTTTCAGGAAACGAAAAAAATATACTTCAATCCCCATACAAAATAACCACTCAAGCCAATTTGTATGGGGAACCCACACGACAAGAACAACACTCTATATTAAGTTCTGTTTCGTTTCGACAGAGTTCTCTGTGGATTCATACACGCGTCTCCCAATTATACGATCTCGTTATTACAAACATAACTTGGCGATGATGTTGAAAAGCCAGACCAAGCGCGGAAATAACAATGTATTTCTGACCGCACTACACGGTTCACATCCTATATCGCCATTGAATGGAATGTTTAAGTTGGTAACAGAGCAGAGTTGGCGCCACTTTTCGTAATATGTAAATTAATTTTATCTCATATTATTCGCGACATCACGAAGTAAGCCTTCGTTTTATAACCCATAATAAAGTGATTTCTGAACGATGATGGCTGTTTGAAGTATTTTTAAACGAAGACGAGAGAAAGAGATAGCGATAGTATGGTCGTGAAAGAGATAGTGAATAAGATGTTACATTTTCAAATATGGTCGGGCACGGACGATGTGTTGTCTAAGATTAAACAAAGAAGAAGAGTCAAGTCAAGAGTTGTTTTCCGTCACATGCCCAACCCCCTTTGATAAACCAATCCTACATTTATAATAAGTATCTAAGCTTTATATAGCTATTGCTAAAACGGCATCGTTTAGCACTTTTGCAATGCAAAGCTTAGATGGTACTTGGTGGATAACAAAATGAAGAATTAGGTACTTCATGGTCTCGCTCGCAAATCGTATTATATTCATAAAAATTATTGTATTTGAGCTACAATTAATTTATTACTAAAGTGCCACTACCTCTGCTCTGTTACCACCTTAAGTTTATATTCCACCCACACAGATGCCGACAGAACGAGTACAGACAGGAGAGACAGGATGTCTCGCACACAAGCACACCGTCAAAGACTGATCTATGTGTGCATTGTTCAGTCGCTCGTAGGTGTATTTAGAGCCACCTTTGATAAATTACCATACGTAGTTACACATGTATTCGTTCGAGGCTCAGAGAACAAGAATTCAAAAACTTCACAAAACCTACCACCAGAAATAGAAGTACCTACCTTACACGGCTGTTCACAAGGGGTAAAATTAGTACATACCCTTGTACTCATTGTTAACACTTAGGTATACAAGTTCAGTCTTCTAGTTAGTCTGCTACCGACCAACTTTGAGTATCTTTTTTTAGATTGTATGGAGCGGGCTTTCTTAATAAAGTTTCTAAAGGAGCACTCGTGCATTTTTAACTTACGTAGCGTCATATTAACATTTCAAAAGTTCAAGAACCCAAGAGGTGTTAAAGTTATCTATGTTAATTGATATTAATGAATGAGATTCGAAAAGGCGTTTGATTTTATCATTTCCTTGATAACTTTAAAACACAGCGGGGCTCCGAGTCATAATAGAAATAACACATACAAGCGTCTCAAAGGAAGTCCAAGTACCGAAACAGTCTCCAAATAAGGATAAATAAACAACTTCGAACCGTGAGATCGTTCCATTGATAATGCTTGATAAACTATTCTTTTAGAACCTGTTCTTTACGAGACCTCTACCAAGATACTCCTTTAATGTACATGTGTCGTTCGTTGCGGAGTTTTTAAAGCCTGTCGGATGACGAGCGAGCGATACGCGTTGAAATGTAGAGTCCGTAGAGTCGGTATAGGAGTGTGAGTGACAGAATCGTGGGTCAGCCACAAAGAGTCCGAGTTAAAAGGGAAATTGTGTCGGAGTGTGGAATCCTCCGCGCTGTGCGGTGAGGGCCACGAGGATTTATACAGACCCTGCCATCATCATTAATGCCCGAACTCGTTTGGTACAGCGACTATACGGGGTGTAAGGGACAGCTTCCCGCAAACCGACAGCGGATTCTGAGTTGAAGGTAAACAACTTTCACAAAGAAATTATTTCAGGAAATGAAAAAAAAAATTACTTTTCCATTAAAATTGTCTGAACGAGGAGGTGGTAATTTTGTATGGGAAAGTATTTATTTTTATATATTTCCTGAAGGAATTTCCTAGTGAATGTTGTTCGGTTTCGTTGACTGAGCAACCCTTACGCTAGTTTGCGGGAAGCTGTCCCTTACACCCAGTATAGCTGGAACGCGAGCTATGTGATATTAACTGGCATCTGTTTGAGTTTGCACCTGCTGTGTGTGGCTTTTTTAATTTTTTTATAGATCGGAATTTACAAAAAATACAATTTGCATAGGCGAATCCATTCGATGGTTTCAATGTTTCTTTTACATTTGGAAATACGGAATCTATCAGTTTTAAAAGCCTGTAATAAATAATCTATAGTTAGACATGAAGGTAAAGAGATGATGAAAAACATTTTATTCAAAATATAAATCTAACAACCTATAATATAACACATAATGCCAATAGGGTTCATGGATGACTTTTTTTAATTATCAGTAAGAATTGTTGTCACCATACAAAAATAAATGTTAAAAAAAATACTAAATATTCATTAGTTTACGAGTTATAATGCTTCAAAGTCGTTGGTAAAAAGAGAGGTCCGAGTGTAAATGTGACGTCACGATTACACAAGCGTCATACTACTTCCATATAAAATTTCGTTTCGAAGAGTATATATCGGTGATTTCTTGATCAATTTAATTTATGTTTTCACTGTTGTTGTTATTATAATTTGCGATTTTTTTTGCTAACAAGTTCAGATACGAATAATATTTTGTATGCATCTTGTCAGGTATTGAGATTTCGAAATAGCGTATAGATAGATTAATCGTCAGACAGAGAAATTAGACATTAGATAGCCTTCAACAAAATCTGCATTCCTGATATGACCAAGACGGCACCGGGGCCACATTAGTTACATCAGTTGAAGCTTTATTGTACTACTAGCTTTCCGCCCCGCGGTTTCACCCGCCGCTAAAAGTTTTCCCGTGGGATTGAGTTCCCGCGGTAAAAAGTTGTTTTTGTCCTTGATCAGGTTATTGTCATGTAGCTGTTAGTATGACCACATCTTAAAGATTCTTTTATTTCTGTGTGAGTGTGATATTTTTCGTAGTAAAAAGCTGATATTGCTACGCACGCGCATCGCACAGTGAGCGTAGCTTTCTAATAGTGAAAGAATTTTAAAAATAGGTCTATTAATTTTCGAGTTCAATGATGACAAATAAAGAAACAAACAAATAAACTAACATACATACACAACACATATATACTTACAACTCTTTAATAAATGTATTAGTGATGGATGATAATGCTCGAAAGAGGCAAGCACCATCCCCTATTCTTTGTTACCACGTATCTCAAAAAAGGCTGAACCTATCGAGTGGGATATCAAAAACAATGGTAGTTAAAAGGATAGTACAAAAATATATTTTTTGCAAGATTCTTTCAACCCCTTTTCGTTGATTTCTACTAACCAAAAATTGCTCATTATGGTGAGTAAATTTCGTAAAATTGGTAGGTACCTATCTCGATGCATCTTATAATTTCGTTGTGCTTTTAGTTCCACATCAGATTAACTTAAAATATCAAAATAGATATATATGTGCCTATAAAATTTGAGGAGTTTCCGTCATTTCTCATGGATCCCACGATCAAAATTAGATTTTGCTGGACGGGGAACTAACATTGAAATATCTGAGAATCCCTTTCTAATAAAAAAAATAGGAATTTTGAGGTAACATAGGTACATAAAAAAAACGTACATCCTTATTGAGAACCTCCTCCTTTTTTTATTTGAAGTTGGTTAAAAAAAGTTAGACTGGTTCGATGACGTTCTAATTTTAACATTTATTATCTGTCAAATTATCAAAACACAAATTTGCTCTATGAAGTTCTTGAATAAAAAGGTTTGCAATAGTTAGAAATCAAGAAAAAGAGCTGTTGATATTATTATAAACTTTCATCACCTATTTAACCCCTTAAGTATAAAAAATCCAAAGACTCTGATACACGTATCCATTAATTTTTGGTTATTAGCCTAAATACAAAATTATAAGATCCTAACTACGAAACTGATAGAGTTTCCATACAAACTTCCATCTCGTATTTAACCCCTTTAGTGGTAAAAATCCAAAAACGCTGAAACACGTATTCATTACTTTTAAATTATTAGCCTAAATACAAAATTTTAAGATCCTAACTGCAAAACTGACGGAGTTTCCATACAAACTTCCATACCGTATTTAACCCTTTTAGGGGTAGAAAATCTAAAAACGCTGAAACACGTATTCATTACTTTTAAATCATTAGCCTAAATACAAAATTAGAAGATTCTACTTCCAAAATTGACGGACTTTCATACAAACTTCACCCCCCCTTTTTACCCCTTTAAGGGGGGAAAATCCAAAAATCCTTTCTTAGTGGTAAGTTTTGTTATATTAGGAACCTGCTCTCCATATTTCACGATTCTAGCTTTAGTAGTTTAGGCTCTGCGTTGATGAATCAGTCAGTCAGTCAGTCAGTCAGTAAGGACAAACGATTTTATAAGTTTAGATTTCATCACATTAGTTACATCAGTTGAAGCTTTATTGTACTATTTCATCACATTAGTTACATGAGTCTGTATAAATCTCGGGCGGTAGGTCTCCCACTCGAATGTATGCCAGTCGCATCTACCTCTCCAAGAACATGCACCGCGCATTATGTGGGCAGAGAACACTGACCAGTGTTAACGAACTATCGGTCCGGGGTTAGGCTTTAGAATAAGATAGGGTCAAAAGCCAATAATCCTCCTCCCTGTAGCATGCTACCGCGCGATAACGAATTTATCGCATCTATCTGTCAAACTCCCATACGATTTGACAGATAGATGTGATAAAATGTGTGATACAACGGCTGTCACGGCCTTATCACGGCTGCATTCTACGGGGGCAGATGCGTGATGACACGATTTTAAAACTTTTCCTGAAAGAAATTCCTGGTGAAAGTTGTTCAGTTTCGTTGACTGAGCAACTCCTATCCGTTTCTGGTATGCACTGCACACCCGTTATTATTTCCCATTCATTAGTTTACCTAATAATAGATGAAACATTCATTGACTGATATTGGTTTACAATGACATTGTACGGGGTTCAATGATAACAAATTAATATCATAATTATTATGATGTTGATGGATGACCTGTATTATTACCAGACCGTAATTACAAGTTATGTTATGATTATGATATTGGACTTTAATAGTAGGTTTTCTACCAAGACAACTATGGCTTAATTTTTAAAACATATTTTTAAGGTCAGCAGATTTCGACCACTATTATCATATTGTTTTTTTTTTCTGACACATAAATTGAGAATTTTGAGAGGACGTTGACAGCGTTTGGGTTTGGGTACAAGCACAGTCTGTGATACAAGTCTGAGTTTGGCAGTAGGTAAAGGCACAGATTATATAATAGTACTAGTAAAGATAACTACCTAGTTAAGTACACGGCCTACTGGTTCGGTATTTCATCGACAGTCACCAATACTTATGGTAGTCTCGTGGGTGAAACAGGAATCCACTCCACGACATGATTCACCCGCACTTCATAATCTAGAACGAATAGACACTAGAGCCACACAAACAAACAAACACAAATCACGCTTTTATCCCTAGTGGGGTAGGCAGAGCAAAACCTACCTAAACAAAAGTCGTTCCGCCACGTCTGACAAGTTTTGAGGGTTATTAACAGATGATTATGCTATTGATTATGATATTGCTATAGTGACAGGTTGTCAGCCCATCGCCTATAAATTGCAATACACTTAAACCCTCGAATCCCTTAGCTGGTTTTTACAGCATGCCCGGGAGGAGATGCAGCTGGCACATTCTATGTTTTTCTATCGCTCCCAGTTCAGCACTCGTATTTTATTAGCGTAACCTAGTTATCTCCTTCAAAGATTGTAAAAACGCTGTGGGAAAATCTTTAATGTCGCTCTTAACGGTATTACCGCATATTTAATACTAGTAAAAAAGTAATGAAGCGCACATATTTTATCACCGTTCTGAAGGAAATTACCCTATAAACCGGTGAACGGGACGCTACAGGCTAAGAATATCTGTTTAAAAATTATGATGATAATACTTCATTAGACAAGACTTAGCGTACACAAGACTTGGAACACATAAACGCATTTTTGGCCAGCAACGATACGTTTGTCTTCTTTTTCCGAAATTGCCGAATATTTATTAGTCTGTTGACGCTCTGTGTACCACGTACCTTGTAATAAAGACAGAAAACATTTAATTATAAAATAAATTAATTACCGAATTTAAGATGTGTTTTTATTTAATTTTTAAACCCAACGACGTTTTGGTTCTTTAAGTTTTTTTACAGCCAGAAGCCATAGAGGAAGTAAATAAAACTAGCGAGTAAATAAAACTAGCGTTTTAAGAGACCGATCTCCATACAACCGTTTTTGTTCGAGTTGAGTCCCATTTTATGGCAACCTACATCTGACAGCTGTCACAGCTAGTGAGGGGCAAAATCTTGGTAGAAAAATCATCGATATCGATATCAGTGATATGCAAATAGAATATCGATATAGATTTTTTAGGTCCATCGCGTCGCGTTAAATATGTAAATAAGATTTAAATTGATTTAAGTGAAAGAAAAAGTCAAGCGTGTAAGAAAAGCTTTATTCATATATTATAAAAAAGAACAATCACAATTATGCGACTAGTATTTAGTACCTATAAACTGCAAGGGCTTATGAGCATGCCGCTCTTTTAAGCCACAAATTTCACAGGTTCTATGACTTCCTGTACTTATCTTTAAAGACAAAATACTACAAAGAGTCACTTCCTCAATAACTGCAATGAATATGTGAATATCAACACAAATATTCTTGAAGAATCACTGTCTCACAAACGTAAACAAAGAATCAGTATCTCAGAACGTAAAGAGTCACTGTCTCACAATAAACGCGAAGGTCTGTGGTGGCGGAGGAGCAAAATAATAAACTAATAATTTGTTGAAATCATTCGAAATCCACAAAAGAAACAATGAATTTCACAACCGCCAAAAACAAAAATCGCCATGACGCCATGACAAAATGCAGTGTTGCTAATATTCATACAAAGTTACTACCAACCCCTAATTGTATCCATGATAATGTATGAAGCTGAATAGCAAAAATAATAACTTTTTAACTTTTATTTTTTTATATGGTATCACTTCAAACATGGGAGCTATCTCTATATAGAAATGTCATCCATTTTTTTACTATGAAGATTCCTACCACTGCCAGAAGCCGTAGTTTCGACACGAAAAACTTATTTCAAAAATAAATAAACCAAAACAAATGAATAATTTTTTTTTTTCTAATTAGACTGCAACGTCAAAATACTATACATTCAAATAATACAATAATTTGTGTCCACCCGGTGGTTAGTTATAACTTTTACACACCTCTGCATTATTATATCAACATAATGTATCAAGGAACTTGCGTTTAAAGCAAGAAAATAATCCCAAGGGATTTAAAGTTGTATGGAAATCCTTAATAGCCCAAGGGTTATTATGTGATTTGAATTTGGAATGTCATGTGAACTACTAAGAAAATAATTTTCAGAAAAAAAAAAATATGGCTGTGTGTGTATTAAAACTGTTGCCACACTCGCCTTCTGCGCCTCCCGGCGAGTGTAAAAAGGCTGTATGACTAGTTATCTGTATGTGCTCTTTGCTTTGTATAAAAAAAAGAAACTAAAAAAAAGAAAACGCGGTTTGATTTTGCAAAAGTTTTTCTTTCATTGATTATTACTTCCATTTCGTAAATTGTCGAGTGAAATTAATATTTTGACTCCAGAAGACATTGTGACTAGTATTTTATCGTATTTTGTTATTTATGTTGAATATGATCAATTCGTTTTTTGGAAAAATACGTAGGTAGTGGATTGGATTGTGAACGTGAAGTGTAGTTCAGTGAGTGTGAATTGACTTTCGGATCTGTTGCTTCTGGTATGTTTTCAATATTTATTTATGTATCAATATTACATGATTAGGTATATTTCTGAGCTTTATTATCTTACAGACGCCTGCCACCGTCTAAGTAATCTGTGCAGTAGGTGTGTAAAATATAGTATGCTCCTCGGGAATAAATGTGTCTTCGCCTTGGGCAGACTTGAATCCCTCGCTACATTCAGGATTCTTGTCATAATTCCCTCGCTTCGCTCAGGAATTAAACATTTTACACAACGAATCGTAGGATCCTTCATTCCGCTCAGGATTCAATATGCTGCCCGTGACGTTAGACACTGCTTTATTCCCTCGTTGCCTAATATACTATAACCAAATAAGGGTAATTTTTACCTGACAACACGCAATAAGAAATTTTTAACATAAACACATCTAGGAAATGTATTTTATTCGATCGATTTAACTCGACCCTACAATTTCAGTAACGTGTTTATAGGTACAACCCTAAAAATTAATACATAGAATATAAGATAGGTATCGAAGATTGGCGAGAAACTCGCCCTTATAAAATCGTAAATTAAATAAAAAAGTGCATAAGCACAGAGTCTCTATAAAACTATATTTTTTTTGGTCTACTACACTCTGTAGAATCTAAATGAAAGTTTTGTATTTTCTATACCTCTATCCATTAATCTAAAAGTATATTTATTCGAAAAATTCTCGGTATATTCAAGCCAACGTTATATCAACATTTGTTTTATGCTCCTGTGAGTTTTACTGATTGGACCAATTTATGTTACAAATTTTTCATAAATTCTACTGAATTAAAAGTTTTTTTACATTACCAGCTGTAACAGTCCACAGGGTCCACTGCTAGATATGGATTCAGCATAAATTGTAACAAGTATTTGCAATACTTATTACGGTAAATTCAATAGAAACGCTGCTACCCATTCCTTAGATTTAATTATATAGGTATAACCTTAACCACCTAAAATATTTTTCTAGTTTATTGTACACATAATAAACAGAACAATTAAATAGGGAATTAAAACAAAACAGCCGCTGCTTATTGCAAAAAAAAACTTGCAGCTGATTGCGTAAAACGTAACCTTCGGCAAAATCTGCGTTACAAAATTTATAATATTCAAAATTCCAATACTATTACGATTAGTCACTTAAGGGGCATGGCAAATAGGAAGCGGTGCGGCACGGGCGAGGCGGAGGCGCGTCAATTTTGTATGTAATTTACGTCTGCGCAGCGCAGCTTGATTTGAAGTTTCTATACAAAAACGACGCATCTGCGACGCAACGGCACCGCACCGCTTCCTATTTGCCATGCCCCTAAAATTAAAACTATCCATCATTCCATCTCAATACCTTTGGTTCTACCTTCCCATATCGAACGTATTTGCACTTTTCAATGTAATCATTTGGGCCATCACGATACGCCACATTGACCCTAATTACACCAAGAAAGCCACACTTTCTAACGACATTGTATTATACGCAAACTTTGTAGTTATAGCTTTTACCATAAACAGTACAGTAGGAACTTTCCCGTACAATATTGTTAAAAATGCCCAGCTTGCAAATTATAACTTGATGTCTATTAATTAATAGAATTAGCACATAGACTAAAACAAAATTGCAACGGTTTGTCATCGGGTGTTTTTATGAACACGATTCTGCACGGTGACATATCAATTTCCCCCCTAACCCTATCTTTTCATTGAATACAGGTCTGTCGCTATGTTATTTTCCATCTTAAACAAAAAGAAAAAAATTAAACAACATCGATTTTCTACCATTCAGTACTAAACTAGACAGACTCATGTTAAGCAGGTCATTTTATTTTAGTCTATGAACACCGGGTGTAAAAGCAGTATACATTACAATATTACATTCTATGTTGTTTAAACTTAAGAGGAGAAAGCTTTTGAGGTTTAAAGACTAGTCTAACACTTGTATTTAAATTTCTTGTCGGTGGAGCAATTTCTATTTTTTTTTGTCTGTCATTGGCTAGTTCTTTGATAACCTGATACTTTTCTTGACTTGGTCGATATAACTACGTCTCGGTCTTCCTCTTCCTCGCTTCCCTTCAATTCTTCCCTCTACTATTGTATTAAAAAGATTGTCATGTCGTATCATGTGTCCAATCATATTTCCTCTTCGGTTCTCGACAATTTGCAATAAACTTCTCTTTTCTCCAACAATTCTCAGGACTTCCTCGTTTGTTTTCTTCTCCTTCCAACTAATGCTCTCCATTCTCCTCCAGCACCACATCTCAAAAGCTTCCAACCGCTCTCTGTCTCGTATAAATGTACCGTGTGATGCGAAATATTTTGTAGTTTTGTACTTGGTGCGTCAGGCTTTTATTAAGGAGTGTTCATACCGCGATGGTAGGCGGTATGGACGCGGTTATACACATTTATTTCATCCAAGACTGGAGTGTTTTTATTGCCCGTTATGAGCATACAGAGAATATAAAATGCGTTGCGGTGTGCGTTCCCGCGTGTCTGACTACGGTGTCTGATAAGTTATTTCCGCCGCCGACCGCGCAGGGCTTTGAGGCATCCAAGGGTCCAACTAAAATTTACAAATCATAAGCTCAATTTGTCTTACATTGCGCAGCCTGTTAGAATTATCATGACTGGAGATAAATTTTAGCCGACAAGAGGCAAAGGTTCTGATTTATAAAAAAAAAAAAAACTATACGAAAAAGTACCCTTTTCAAAGTGAAATCGCGTGAAATGTCAGACACCCGACATTTTATTTTCCTTTATAATTTTGATTATCATTTTTGTGCTCTTTCGATCAGTCTTTTTAAAGTGTGCTATCTCCTTTGCTTTAAAAAATAAATATAATTAGTTAGTACCTATTAAAATAGTCGGATGTACCTACACTTTGCAGTTACAAGTTACATGGCTACGCAAGTGGATTCTATTTAACATCCCCTCTTTATCGCCCGTAAAATTAGCGGTGAGACGTGTCACGTGATACACCGGAAAGCGACGACACACGACGAGGCGCGCATTTTCAAGAGAGTGATTGATACAATGCAAAACTATATTTACTAGGTATGCAAAAAGATAGACATTTCATTGACAAAACTCAGAAATTTCTCGCGGCGTCGCGAAGTGCAGCTTGTTAACTTCTTGGTACAACTGGATGCATTTTCAAGCAGCATCACGCCGCCGCGTTGCGTCGCTTTCCGATATGAACTGATCTAAGTTAAAAAAAATCTAAGAATTTATTTATCAAAAATTGGGTCACATGTCACGCATGCCCTAATGGCATTATTGTCCAAGTCATAGTACATATTATAAACACAATTTAAACTTTTACTTTATAAATAAATAGAAGACAATATTTGTTAAAAGATCTATGCAAAAAAACATCCGATCTTTCACCTCTGAACTGTAGAACTGCTCTGCTCCAGCTAACTACGCAGTGTACATTGAATAGTACCAACCTTGTACTTGTGAATTGTAGTTTCGTGAAGCGGGCCCCAGACAACCGCCGGATGCACAACTCTGATACAAAACGCAGTTTATTTACTCAGTTCGAAATTAGAATAAATTGCGATAGCTCCAGTGTTTTATTTAACATTTATTAAATTATTATTTGAACTATTTACATGAGCAAAAATATAGTGGATTTTCTTCCCGGGCATGCAGTAAAAAAAACTTAAAAAATGTTTGTAACAGATAATTGCAATTATAATTGCAACTATGTAATGTAAAAGGTAAAAGCATCTCAAAGTGAACAAAAAGTGTTTAACCCAAACTTTTTACTTTCGACTTCGAAAAGCTCCTTAGGTACCTACTTCTAGTCTAGTGACAATTAATTTGAAAGAACATTTGGCTGGAACTTGAAATGCAAATTAATTTCCGCACTAAACGAAAGTCTTGAAATATATTCGCCATTTTTTTATGGTTAGAAAGTTGCTCGACACAAAATTACAGGAAACAATTCAGGTTTTGCCTCGTAATGGCATGTCAAACTTTTTAACTTTTTAATGCAAGTAAATTTTGGTTGTTTGGAGCGGTTGCGGTCGGTATAAGGATAATATTATAGGAATAATGAAATTAGATTGAATGCAGGAAAATAAAAATGTTGCGAGATACCTACACTAGTACGATCTTGAAGAAGTTTATAAAATGATAATTTTTCGTAGTTGACTACTAAACCCTAAAAAATATCTCATTTAGAAAAATTGTTTAGTCCCATCATGAAAAGCGAGTACTTATGTAAAATAATTCTTTTTTATCTATACCAAAGAATATTATGTATAATATTCTATCTATACCCACTACCTACCTTATTTTCATTTTATTTCTATGACGAACTTATCTAAGATATTATTGAAATATGTATTTTATACCTAGTCATAACATGTCTTGAGAAATCAACATAAAGTTTACTAGTTAAATAAGTTTAGTTTCGTTACTATGTTTGAAGATAAACATCAAACTTCATCAGAAAATAGAAACTAAAATATATGTAACAAATAACGTTGAATTGGGTAAAATCTACTTTAATTCTAAATTAACTTTAGAAGGTGTCCTCGAAAAACGCATAAAAAAAAAAGCACGCTCTACATGTATAGATAGTGCCAAAAATGTGCGCATATGTTTATTCGTTTAACGTCACTTTTATTTGACAGCGTTTAAATTAACTGTTGACTATTTACTCTTTTGTTTGTCTTTAGTTTACTCTTTTATATTTCTAATTTGACGAAGAATATATATTGATAGGCATGAATTCCTCGTACGTATTTCAATCATCAAATTTGACATAGGTACCTAAATATTTCTACAACATCATCGTCAAATTATCGAGACAAATTCCACAATTTGAATGTACATACAACCACAGTCAAAATAGAACAATTTAGTGCAACGGACAAAAGGTAAAAAGGCGGCCATCCGTGCCAACAAGACACAACACTATACCGTACACGGCAGTGGTTCATAACCTTTTCAGTGGCCCCGATTCGACGAAAACACGATTTAACTAAAAATAAAACCATATCTGTCATTTTCTGCCATGAGAGAACAAAACAGGACAGCATGTACAGACGAACTAATTATAATCCTGTAAAATCAAGAGTCTATGGATGATAAGTCGTGGAGTGGGAAGGTGTCGGCCAAAAGCCTTTGAAATTTCTGAATGAATTGTAACTATCATTACGTTTAATAGTGCCGTCCCTTTCTGTTTACTCAAGACTGACATGACATGAAAGGGAAATGGACTTTACCTCCAGCTTACAATTATTTTAAGCAAACAAGTTAAGTAATTACATAAAAATAAAACTCTTTCATCTACATGTAAGTAGGTAGTCCTTGCATAGCCGAAGAAATTCTACTTTTGATGACACATTTTTAAAACTATTAAACTTTCTATCTCTACATTACTTCGTTCTAGGTACCAAACCGCCAGGTTAGGAACCACTGGTATACGAGTTATGTCTCTGTTCTGTCCTGTCCTGCCTGCCCTGTCGCCTGCACCGAACAATGACGGACCAGGATTATTATTCTTTATACTCGGAACAGGTAATATTGATAGTGATGCCCGGCGATCGCCCAGCGATCTATCGATCTCTTGAGTATCGATTGTATTCTTTTCAACTTTTAATAAGAAAGAGTAACTAACTACTCGTATGTAACATTCTAAGAATAAAATTACAGAAACTTTTCTAACTTTAATAAATTTGTCTACAGACATAAATTTATTGATATTCTTGTTCACATTCATACCCTCAGGCACAAAACAGCCGAAATACTAAAATATACTTTTGTTGGCTAAGGTACTTAGGCCATTTTATCATTGATCATAAAAAAGTTATTTAAATGCAAAAACTTCTGTACAAACTCCACTTCTAACTCGGGTCTGTCACGGCTCGTAACTTTGAACCAATGGATGTATAAAGTTAAGTCCTTGATAATCCGTAGACAGCTTTAATGTGCCTACTCGTAAAATGTTAGAGCCGTATAAAATGAATAAGCTTAAATGTTAGTCATAGTTATTAGTTCTAGCATTTTAGCAAAGTTTTTTAAACGCCGTAATATCATTTGTCTGGGCTATGTAGAGCGTCATGACAATAATGTTTAAAATCCAAAAGACTCGTTAAACAGCTATTTACTTACCTCTTTTCCTCATAAACTTTCTAATCTATCCATAAACGTCTGCACGTCGTCACCTCGCATATTCAAACTCCAATCGAATAGACAATGCGTGCTCGCTAGGGCTGTCGATAGTCGACAAGTATGATTGACACCTCTAGCTAGACGGCAATATCGCCGAGCTATGTGATTGGCGCGCGGCGTGGGCGGTGCATAATGAACCACCACCGGCGGGGAGACGAGGGGACAGGGCTGTCAACTGCAGGTTACAACTTCCTCATCGTAACCCCAACATGCTCCAATATGCGACCATAATATGCGATTCTTTATAAAACGCCCTCGCGCGCAGCAGGAGACAAGATCGCAATATTTTTTATAAAAATATTTTTTTGTCAGATTGTATTTTTATTTACATGCGTTTATTTCATGTGAAGCTCTACAACTACGACTTTATTAAGAAATTCTTTAAAAAAGTCATGACTGTATTTTCTTTATTTTGATGAAGGAATGAGAAACGTTTATACTTACCTACTTGTTCATGTATTTGTATTTCTATTTCATAACATATGACAAATTCTACTAAATATAAAAAAAAAATCAACTTCTGCACAAAATTGCTCGCCCTATAAAATTTACAAATTTCAGTACGTTACTCACGTCGAAATATTGAGGGCGATATTACATAACTTTAATACGAAAACACCTGTTTTCTTTATTTGTTCTTAACCAATATCAATAATGTTTTATCGACAGCCCTAAGCGTCGCCTCGCCTCCTTCCGTCTGACTACTCGCTAGATTGGAATCCGCACAAACCAGCGCCTTCGCCATCCAGTCCATCAACATCTCCATCCCGGATTTCAGTTGATCCTTCATAAGCAGCTCGTCTGTTCACCTTATCGAATCATTCTGCTGTGAACAGGTGTTATTACAGGTTATGATTGGCTTATTAAGTCTACGTATAAGTAAAGCTAGAAAGGGAATACTGGGGAAAAAAATTAAGTACCTGCAGTTGAATCTAATAACTTTACCAGAACTCGTTTTACTTATTCACCGGGTCGACCCGCGACCGAGTCAAAACGTCGGGATAAAAAGGTAAATGTTTTACCACCAAAATCTATCACGAGTGACCCAGTAAATAAGTAAAATGAACTTTATCAGAAGTAAGAAAGTCTCTACACATTTTTAATGTTTTTATCAAATCAGCGGATAATCTTCAAGTAAAGTATACTCGTAGCTAGGTACATCAGTTAGTACTAGCTGCCTATCAGTTTTCTGGTGTTTTGTACTTTTGACAAGGGAGCCAAACTTATACAAATTAAAAGATACGAATAATAGGTATAATATATACTAACATAATATCATCATTAATTATTACATTTCGTATGAGTAAAGAAGGTATTCCCAAGTGATTCTCTCTCCATTAAAATAAGATACGCTCGGATATATTACCCGCAATTCGGTTATTAGATATTCGAAGCCATTTTGCGTATTATTAGAGTCAAAGGCACCATTAGGAGGACCTAATTCTTAAATAAGATACAAACATCAGTCCACAACATAAAAAACCTTTTAAGTCGGGTGCTGTTTTTTTTATTAGCAATTCAAATTGTCTCGGCGAAGGACCAACTAAGGTTCCCGTGAGATAAGCAAATTAAATACCAATTAAAATGCAGTTAGTAATCAATTGCGACGCTGTCACTTTGGAAAAAGCTTTAAAATTTATTCCGTACAATCTCAAAAGTTTAAAGGAAAAAAAGGCAGAGAGAAATGTTTGACTAGCAAACGGAAGCCCGCAGCGAAACGTACAAAAGACAAAAATCGCGCCCCTTTTTCTAAATGGTCTGTTTCATTTGGCGTTCGTTAGTCAAGAAGCTATACTTGGTTTGCATTAATGGATGGCTGTCAAGGGTCTTAGGTTGGGGAAAGTTTGTGGGCTGAAAATGTGGGTGCCGGGAGATCGGCGCCGCACGACTGCCCAGTCAAAGTCCCGCCAGAGAGCTACTTTTCCCCTCGACTGCGAACCCGCTTCCGGCCGCTGCCTCCGAGATTCCACACCAGTGTGGCCATCTTCGAAATTGAAATGTAACCCACGTCTCAATATTGTTTAATTGAAGTGTTAGATTTCTTTTATGTGGAAACAATAGTAGCGGTAATCTCAAAATGGAGAAAATCCTTACAAGACAAAATAATTAAGTAGCATCATCAACATCGCATTCTTCATAGCTGCAGCAGTGAAACAAAATAAGATCGTTTTTGTTCTGAAATCTAATTGTGGTTTCATTCTTTTAAGTCCTTTCCATCCTTTCCTGACCTCGGCTTCCCAAATAGATGTTGTGATTGGGAGACCAGTGTGTGGTGACCTGATACGTCCATATCCGGGTAGGAGATCGTTAATAATGTCAAAATGTTAGGATCCTGCTAGATGTAGCAACACTGTTCAACTCTTTGAATTTTTTTAAACTTATTTATCTTTTTAATTCGTAAACCTATTGCGAACGAGATGGATTTCTTCAACAGTTTCTATTTCCGGGCAGCCCGCGGGTTCAGTACAGCCATGGACCAGCTTACAGCTTTGTTCGACGTTTGTAACATTTCTGTTTGTGACGATACTACAAATCTGAACCTAGGATAGCTGAGACCGAAGTCTGGTTTTCAATTTCCACATATATTACGACATGGACAAGGATTCGATTCTTGGATTGGAAAGCACGAAGTAACACGAACATGTCAGAGAGAATTCTGATATCAGGGTTCATAGGGTCAATCAACTTGATAGCCCAGACAAGAATTTTAAATGTATATGATGTGATGATAACAATTTGATGTTTATGTAATATCAATTTCGTCTCACATCGTTGCGAAATATATTAAAAATTCTATGAATGAACATATAAATTAGAAACAGTCTAGCAATTTTATCTAATAACATTATCAGATTAATGAAAAACGTACTTTGTTTCTATAATATTCATTTTCATAATTTATTTTGTAGTAGGTAAATACATATGCGCTTTTTTGTTTTCCGTCGGTGCGTGAGATTACCAGTGCCATAACAGGCGTCTTCTGGGTTAGCTCGCTCCATCGTCGACTTTGTCACGGTCATTGCTGACCTTTGTGTCTAGAGTCAAGAGCTAACCCAGGCCAAGTAAAAAAAAAGCTTGGAGCATCGAATTATATTCTAAGGCATTACGGGCGATGGTTGCATATCTTGAAATCAAAGGGACGGAACTATAATCGAACAAATTTTAATCCTGACAGTTACAATTCGTTCAGTTTCAAAGGATTTTAACGTTGACGTTGTTGACGTCTTCTAAGGGAATAATTCTATCAGATTCGCATATAAATATTTCGAGAGACTTTACAATTTACATTCCCAAAAGGTAAAAATCAATGACAATCCTACATAATGTGCTAAAAATAGCCTTTAGGTGTTGCATATATTATTTCGAGAGACTTTATAAACACGTTAGTTAAAAATCAATGACTTTTCTACTTAATGAGCTAAAAATAGCGTACTAATTTTATTTTCTGAATTATAAATGAACATTTTCACTGTAACAAACGTGGTGTTTACGTTCGTCGTAACGTAAAACGTAAATTATTTCCCTTTAATTTGTAGCATGGGGTAATTAGATGACTGTAGGTTAAACGTCGACTCCTCTGCTCATTAAGCTCTGCAACTTTATGCCTACTAATAGGGTTATTTAATAATGAGCGATTTTATTTTTAAATCTCAGCATTTGCATTTTGATAATTATCGCGTCGAGCAGGCGTTGAGTAGGCGTCACAAAACAATTATTTACAATTTTTATGGTTTTTCGAACAAGTTTAAATAAAACGGCTAAGAGCGTGTCACACACCCACATGCAGGGTTCCGTAATTAAGTATTACCTTAAACAACTTTTGCTCCATAAAAATTTATTGAACCTTATACGAAAGCCATAAGGATCATTTTACGTTGACAGGTATGGTATTTTTTGTACATTATTTGTTTCCTAAATATTTTGCAAACATAATAAAGAACTATTTTGCGCGGAGAAGCGTTTTCAATATACTGTACCCTGCGTGTTTTCCATACAAACTGGGGTACTTGCAAGGAAAGTTACACTCCGCTGTGCTGACCACTGTTTGCTATCTCCAGGATTTAAAACAAAAAACAACTAACTTTGTTCATATTCATAACCAATACCGATTAAGTTAAGCGAACAAAGTCGCGGGCACAGCAAGTAAAGAACTATTTTTTATATTGTTTTAATTTTTTTTGTATTTATAGCTTAGAGAAGTGCTTAGAAGGAACTTTGAATACAAATATCTTGTCTATTAAGGGTTCTTTTTTAGATTGATTTGTACTAAACGTGCGGTTTTTAAAGTTCATTGATCTCGATTTCCAGACCGATCAGATTAATAAATGTAAGATTTCTATCGAAATTTGAAAATAATCATCAACTTTTTAATTAAAACACACATTATCAAAAGCGTTCGTGCAAACAAGCCCCTGTAAACACCTTTCCACGTTAAATGCAGATGAGCCGAAACAATTTTGTTAGGATGGCCAGATCGTTAGAATCCAACTAGATTCTCCCAATTTTTCATTCCTTCACATCCTGAATTCTAAAACCCTAAAAAATGAAGTTACATACTCTACCTTATAGCATAATATCTAAGCTCTTGCTGTAGGAACATCAATATTTTATACAAATTCTAGGTCTCCCATCTCCATTAAGAATAGCAGCCGCAAATATCCTATAAATTAAAGTACACTTTTCGCCGAAATCGAGCATAATTTTATAATTTAAAGTTCTACTGTTTTGATGTATTTTTTTAATAACATTTTGGGATGATTCTTATGCATAAGAAAACAGAAATTTGTTTTTATTTTTTTTTATCTAGTACCTGCTTCCAAACATTGGAAAATGTTCAGATTTAAAGTTACCTATCAGCCGTATCTGGTATCCCTAGTAGGGTAAGGGCTGTCCGGAGTAGTCCCGGCCGATAGAGCTTAGGTGCGTGTTTATTAAAAAATCTCTGAAGCGCAAACGCCCCCTGGGTAACGCTACCCGACATAAAACTTCAGGTTTACACAGACGGGTCCCATGGACATTGTTAAAATTATAGTTTAAAACACAAGGTTAACAGGTAGATCCGCGTGTTTCTATCACAGATTACCTAGTATATAATTATGTCCTACGGGTTTCTATATTTGCCTATTAACATCAGTAACTGTATGAAAAGTCAAAAATACAATAAGGGAAAAAATCTTCTTGGTCTAGAAAGACTCTCACAAAAATAAATAAATTGTGAACTAGTATCTAGAGAAAATCTTATGTAGAATATTTATTTCTTATTCATTTATTCAACCCCTCATATTACCTCATCCATTCGTTCCAGATAACATTTTTTAATCAGTTTAGAAGTTTTGAAATTAAATCATTCATTCAAACAAAAATTCAAACTGTCTTCATTGCATCTAGTTAACCATTACAGTTAGACCGCACTAGGGCATAGCTGCAGCAGAGCGGCGCGGCGCGGCACGGCGCGGCACGGCGCGGCAATGTCAGTTCATATATTTTGACACTTTTTGCCGCGCCGTGTCGCGCTGCTGCAGTGCCGCTGCAGAGCGGTACATCTCATACATTTTCATACAAAGAATATTCTGCCGCGCCGCCGCGCCGCGCCGCGCTGATCCTCAGCAGCTACGTTCTAGTGCGGTCTAACCTTTAATCTAATTATAATTTTGTAGCACTCTAGTCTCTAACTGAAATTTTGCAGTCGGAAAGTAGTCTGTTTGCAGTAACACAGATAGGCGTATCTTTATCGAATTATAAACGCCCAAAATTTTGCTTCCCGCACTAATAAACTTAATTAAGTAATTTCTAAACTACACTGACACAAGAAATTATAAACATTAAAGTTTCAAGAATTAAGTTTTCAGAGAAGAGGTTCAACTTAAGGCCCCTAGTTCATTATATAAATTCTCACACAACACATTCGAGAAATAATGTAAGAATATTACAACGACGAGGGTAATTATTTTATCCAGGAAAAGTAGAAAACAATATAGTATGTACTGACATATAGGTCTATATGAATATCTGTAAGATGAGGTCTGTGACTTTTCATTAACCCTAATATAAGAAAAGGTATGTGCTATAATAATTATGTGTCACATATATAACTTTCTCAATATCAATCAACACATCCCACCAAAAACATAAATGTGAAAGTGGAAACCAAGTTCATGGTGGTTGTGGTGGTGGTGTGTGGTTTGCACAAAAAAGTTGCGAGATCTAAAAAGGGACCCAAGTCTAGGGTATATTAAGTAATTTTAGCTCTTCAATAAGGTTCATTTCATGTGTCTCAGCCGTTGTAGAGAATAGTACGAACTGCCACCTACAACGCCACTCTACAACGGCCAAGTCACATGAAATGCGTGCTACCGCGTGTCTAGATCATCGAACATCGAGCAGCACAGTGGGGCAATTTTTTTTTTGTTTTGCACGTAGAGAGAGTTTTGTACCGCAGCTTTACCATCGATATCTAAGTAGGTATATACTAAGTTTTTTATTCTTTGCACAAATGTTCGTGACCAAACGATAGCAAATACAAGTTTCTATGAAAGTGGTAAGTAACTGTCGTCGCCGCCGCCGTCTGGGGCCCGTTTCACATAACTAACTACCATTTGCAATTTACAAGCACAAATTGATGTACATTGCACAGCTAGTAAGCCTTTAGGATACTAGACAGATTAATACACTAACCGTCTACGCAATGTACAGCGAATTGTACTTGTATGGTGTAAAGTGTAGTTTCATGAAAAGGGACCTTAGAAGCAAAAATTCAGTGCTCCGGCAATAACGCTAACTCTCTTAAACTGGGATTATACTCCATTCCGTACTTACCGCTGAAATTTAAATGCGGATTTTCTTGAAAACTGTGCGGGTCTAATTTCAAAGTAATGGTTATCTGGTGAACTAGCTCATACATGCGACCCGGGAACATTCCAGTAAATCTGATGTGTCGCAAAGTCTGGATTAAGGAGAAGTTTCGTGTATTATGAAGAATTGTTTTGGTTCATTACTTAGTCTATGCTTTATATCTAGTAATTTTTGTATAACACACACGCATATATTACACGTAGGTAATTATTTTAGAGAAGATAACATCATTACTATTTACTACTTTAGCTTCGACATCTGTTAAATCTGTCATAGATCTTTACCAGCTATTTCTTATATGATGCGAAGCCGTGTTTTCACTATGCAAGTAACTTGCACGAACAGACAACTTGCAAGAACTTTAACGGTTGAGACGCTGAATACATGCAAGGTGCACGGCAATATTAATTATAAAGGTACGAGGTACGTTGGTCCTAAAACAGGTAACTTGTACTGTACGCAAGTGTGACGTCATACCTGTAGGTATACAAGCGTGATTGTTTAATGGAAGAGCGGCTTAGTAAAAGTTTCTATGCCAATCCATCCATCCGCCCACGGAAATTCAAAACGACGTAATTCAGAAGTTTCTGCATACATTATTATATGGAATCTAATTTTCACAAACAGAAATGTTGTATATAAGCGGCTGAAATTCTTCCGATATTACTTTGTGCCCGAGGACATCCCGCCCTTTTCAATTAATTGCATGCTTATGGTAATTTTCGTCACGCGTTCGCTGTCTGTGATCGAAGTTTTAGAATTTCCGGTAGCCCTTCTGTTTGAAATTGAAGTTCTTGAAATATTTGTGCCGAAACCTCGCGTAATGCATTTTTTTTTTTTTGCTCATTTTGTTAAGCTGGGTTGGCCACTAACCTGGCAAAAGCCTAATCTAGGATTGTGTCTGGTTTGTCTAGATGGTAGTCACTCTGTGTAAAACTTAAAACCAGTATCCTCGTTCAATCCGTGTATTAGGTAGCCGACCCCGTGAAATACGGGAAAAGGATGATGATATTTGCTCATAAATCTATGTCGTTTTAACTTGGTGCTGAACTCCGGTAGAAATTGCATTGAAAAAAAAAACTGTGTTTCTGACAACTAAAGTAGCCGCTAGCTAGGAGATAAACTCAACACCAGCTGAGAATAAATTATAAAGTAGAACAGAGAACACAATAAAGATCACCTCCTCTGTCTGTGACATAATTAGGTTATACAGGGTGTTAATTTAGTAACATGAAAAATATAAAAAAACAACTATTAAAAAAAATTAATAGTCAGTATTTATTATTATTCCAAAGCTGCATCTAGCTCACCGGCTATAACCAAGCCCGCGCGAGTCTCTATCATTGGTCCATAGCGACTTAAGCCGCGCACTTGATTGATTATAGCCGGACGGCCAGCAGCAACTCTGGGAATCATTATGAATACCTACCAATTATTGTTTTTTTTTTTCTATTTGGATTTTTTTTATGGGTTTCTTTTACGTTACTGAAACACTCCCTACGCTAGGGCACGCAATTAAATTAACACCCTGTATATAATCGAGGCCCATTTGAGACTCTTCTTCTTCTTAGCGAGTGGATTTTCGAGTCGAACAACGATTAGACTAAAATTCTATAAACTTTATCTCCTTATAGCTTTTTGCGCCGCAGTTTTACCCGCGGCTTGATGAGTTTTCCTGTGAGAATCAGACTTTTCCCGTGGTAAAAAGTAGCCTATGTTACTCGAGGTGAACAAAGATTTCCAATTGTAAAAGAATTATTGAAATTGGTATGGTAACTAGTATTTGAGTTTAATTGTTACAAAATATCTAAAACTACTAATACAAAAATCTAAAAACACAAATCTTTCCACTTTGTAATATTATAGTAAGTATAGAAGTATACTCGTAGATAATTTAAATTTTGTTTCTAATCTCAAGTACCTTCTTATATTTTGATACACCCCCACACAGTAATTTCAAAGACTGTATTTTCCAGATTACTTCTCCCAGATCTCTCAATCTCTCTTCAGCTAAACAACAATCGACTTTGCAGATTGATCCCCAATCGTCTGGAGATCGGAATCTGAAATTTATGATTCGAGAGGCGAAATTAAATTCATTGCTCCCGAGGGCACGGTTGGGGTCGAAAGTCTTATCGTATTTATTAGCAAGGGGATTGGCAGGTATCTTGAAACACTAGTGCGTAGTATTTACGAGAACCTTTAGATAATAAAAATGCATGTAATACCTAGATACTTCATTGCAAAAAAAAAACACTACGATTATGAAATAGGGCTTTTGTTTTTGATTATTTTATTGTTGTCAATAAATAGGTACCTAGTACATATTCTCCTTCCTACTCAGCCTTAGAGCAACACGGCCTTCCGCTCGGAAGGCCGTGTTGCTCTAAGTACTCAGCTTATTGCGCCAGCGAGATTATTGACATTCACAAACTTCAGCGCGCATCGTATGGCTGCGCCAAGGTATTTTATGATTAAATTCTAAACTCGAGAAAACATAGTCATTTACCGCGACATACATATTGTTGCCAACTTTTTCCGACCAGAATACTTTTAAAATCGAAACAACTTACATAATGTCGAGCAGCAGACTCGCTCAAGCCACCCCTCGGGACTTATTTGCAACAATCTCTGTTCGCAAATACCATTACAGCAGTGCTTTGTGCTACACCCTGTAACGTTCAAATAAACACGAAAATAGAAAGATCCGATATACAGCGCGGTCGATGACCCATTTAACTCCATGTTTTATAACACTCGGACTCCAGTTCAGATATTCAGACCCTTTCCGTACAAGTAAGGTTTTCAAACGTTCAAATTTAGGTACACAATCTCTCTGTGTAACAGAAATGGTATTTGCACCGTGAAGGATTTGAATTTGCTCATCAAATTGAAAAACATTTCCCAAGGAACATTGGTCGAAAGTTTCACGAGTTCAAACTAACAAGATGAAATTGTGAAAGAGATGTTTGAGGTATTCACATTAGGGAACGCTCGCTCAATGGATTTGTCTCTTAGTCACCTTTTACGACAGCCGTGAAAAGACATGGGGCGATACTGTACTAATGCTATTCTAACCGATGCTATTCTAAAAGACGATAAACTTCATTATACCTACCATAACGTGATTAACATCAGGTCACACGCGGGAGACACGCGGGCTCTGAATAGTTCCCGTCATAATCTCGGGAAGTTAACGAGCTCCGGTAAATCGGTTTCATTTTCACTTAGCGCAGCCGGGCCGTAAGTACTGCTGGCAAGTCTTGCTTTCATTCAGCTAATAGTGATCGAGACGGTGCTTATTCTACAAGAATAGCTTATCTTTTCTGTAATTTTTCGGTTTGATGAACTTCCTATTAACCGTGGTTTCAGAGTTTTTAATTCTTCCATAAAGGCCTAACGCCACTGTACTCGGCCTTCAGCCGTTCTCATCCAATATTTACCCGCTGCCTGACAATTATCATCACTCCAATGACTCCAAATTTCAGGACGCCCTACATTACGTCTGCCGAATCGTGGTCTCAACTCTAGAAACCATCTGAAGATTTGGTTTGTGTAAAAGTGAGAGACCTAAAAGGTGAATTGAAAAATGTGACGTGTGTAGTAAGTATAGGTAGGTACTAGGTACGCTGACTTCTGAGCTCGTAGAACCTCCCTATCACTAGTGTGCCAAATTTATACCGAACATCACATTTAGCGCTTTCGAGAATTCAGTCTGAAACTATTGATATATTTTTTAGAACTCCTTGAAAAGTGCTAAAATCTGGAGCTCTTGGCCCGGCGCCCGCTCAGCCCCAAATCATCTAACTTATTCACTGAGCTAACAACAATGAAACTCGCGGAATCATTTCCAACGAAACACAATTTTATATCGCTGGAGCGAATTTTAAGTCCGATGTAAATTAAATATTCAAATTGGGAACGGAACTCAAACCTACTTTCGCTTCACCTGCCTGTTTGTTTTTGTTTCCACTGAAATGGGAAATCTGCTGTGTCTTTGTTTTGCCCAAAAAGTTTTCTTTCTCTGATACTCAGACTTGCCGCGATTGATGAGTGGCTTCGTAAATAAGTAACGCTTTTATTTCGAGGTTCTTGCTAATTGGTACCTTACTTTTTTTCCGCTTAATTTCTAGTTATTATTATCAGAATCAGCGCTACATAAATTAAATTTACAGCATTTCATCAAATTTCTGAATAATATTTCTTTGCTTCTCCTTTGCATAGAATCTGTTCTTCCGCTCGTTCTAAAATGATACCTTTCGTATTTATTCAGTGTTTGACAGTTATGATAAATTATACATGCAGACGAGTACATACATAAAGTCACGCCTTTATCACTTACGGGGTAGGCAGAGCGTAAAACGCCTAGAAAAAGGCATTATCAACACGTCTAACCGAAATTGAGGACAATCTTAGATTGAAATGTGTATCGCTATAGTGACAGGTTGTCAGCAGCATATTTTTTTTATTTTTTTTACTTGGAATGGGTTAGCTCTTGACTCTAAATTAAAATTCACTGTGACTCTCGAATCCCTTTGCTGACTTCTACAGCACGCTCGGGAGGAGGAACAGCTGGCACATTCTAGATTTTTCTATAGCTCCCATTCCAACTTAAAATGCAATAAATATATAAATTACGAGAATTATTAATAGACAAATTAATTCAATTCATAACAAGGAATATTAAAAAACTTCAAAAGCCCCAACTGCGTAAAAAGTGAACTTTAGAACTTTAAATCAGTATAGTTTCTAAAACGGTATTCAATAATACCGCACTTGGCATAGTCCACCGACCTATTTTTTTTTCATTTTCGCAAAATGGCGTCTTATTGTCGCCATAATTTTTGGTAATAATCATGTCTTCAGTGACACTCGCAAGGTTAAGACGAATCGATTGACGTAAGAACTTGGTATGAATCATAAAAATCGAGCCACGTGTTTGGTCTCTAGAGCGCCACAGAAGAACATACATACATATTACATACATAGGCTGATAAACACATTACCCTCCTTTGCGTTGCGCTTTCCGGTAAAAATGTAACAACATCAATTGTTTCGTGCTGTAACGTAATACTATACTAATGAGCAACTTCGTTAAAATGTTTGCATCAATCAACTACAATATAAAATTATTATCTCAGTAACATTGATTAATATTTTTCTATCTAAGTATGTGTTTTTGAAGTGAAAACTTCTTTAGCAACTTTGCGCACTTTTTGGGATGGGTAAAAACTGTTAAACTCGCGACAGATCAACAGATCCAGAGTTCCTGACCTCTGGCACAGCCTCTGGTCTCATACAAATTGTATGCAAACAGAGGCCAAGCAAAATTGGCCGATCGCTTCAGACCAGAACCAGAGTTGCGTTTTAGAAACCTACTAGCGCCATCTGTTGAGTTTTCGCTTCTGCTGGCACTCCCGGAGTGAAACCCGTATTTTTTTTTGCGCTCATTGTGTTATTTTATTTCTTAAACATCAGAAAAATGTATTATAGCGTCCAGTCATGACATGAGCCACATAATTTGCCGCTCAGGTTGTTCTGCGATAGCTCAATTAGTTAGAGCGTTGGGACGGTATTCCAAGGTTCCAACATCCTGTCTGCGGTTGAATAATTGATTTGTTAGATCTCATATTTTAGAAATTGATCAGTACAGTAATACCTACTTATTTGAAATAATATCTTTTTATTCAATATAAGAACATTGAAGGAGCCACAGTTCAGAAGTATTCAAGTGCGTGGATAAGATATATTTTCTGAAGTTTGTGTAGCATATTGCGTAGGTACCAGGAAGATCAAAAGCTTGAAGAATGAGACAGATAGTAATAAGAGCCAATTCGGTATTATTTCGTCTTGTGCACTGGAATACATACAAAGCGGTATTCTTATCTCGTCGGGAATGGTGCCGATTCGGCCGTAGACACAACTTGTTTTAGTTTGGTCCTGTCACTTTTTAAATTTTGATTAAAAACAGAGGGAATACAATAACTGCATATAATAATGTCGAAGTGACATTAAACGCCTAATTTAAGACGCCATGCTAGATGTCACTTTGACAGGATTAAAATCAGATCTTGTATTTCTGTCTCTTTTTTATTCAAATTAAAAAAAAATGGCAGTTGGACCTAAGTAACAATCTCATGTTCTAGTGGTTTGAGTCATGGCCTCCTGATCCGGCTGGAAGTCGTGGGTTTGATTCCCACGGAGGAACATAAAGTTGATATCTGTCAATTAATCACTTTGTGAGATTTTCCCCAGTTTGGTTAGGACATTGCACTATTGCAAGCTGAATCACCTGATTATCCAAAAAAAAAAAAGGATTCCATGACCGGCTGTCTACCATATCGGAGGCCTTACAGCTGTGCTACAAGGCGGATTGAAAAACTGACACCGGGTCTGTAATCGGGTCGTTGTTCGACTCGAAAACCCACTCGATGAGAAGAAGTTAAGTTGTGTCTACAACCAAATCGGGGCCAATATCGAGCACGTAGCAAAGTCATAATTTCAGGATGAAGTACCGCATGGGCAAAGCGCCCTTTGCAGCGGTGATTCACTGTTACGATTACCCGCAGCCCGCATGCGCTACAAATAACGTTTTTTTCCCGACTGCGCAACGCAAAGAAGGGTAATTTATTCTGGTTCTCATTGGTAATTATTTAGGTAGTTAATTCTGCCCAACAACTTTTCCTAAGATATATCGTATAAGAAAATCAAACTTCCCTAAAAATCCTGAAAATATAATTTCCCCGCATAGTCTAGGGCCCGTATTTATAATCAGCTCTCAAGAGTGACAGCGAGTTTGAGTTCGTATCAGAAATGTCATTTTAGTACAAAATGACCTGTCAAATCCATACTTAATATTGCTCTCAATCTTGAGATCGCTTTATAAATACGAGCCTAGGACTCCTAACGAGATTTTTTACAAAACAATGGGAAGAACCGTCTGAACGGAAGGCAAAAAGGGTCATTATCATTAGAACGATTCTACACAATAGTCATTAAAAGAAAATCACCCACCTCCGCTCCGGAGCCGGCATGTTTTTGTATGTTACCTGCATACTGAAAAGTCTGCAAAAAATAGCAGGGAGATGTTTCCCTGTAGGTAAATGGACATGGACGTAGAAATGAGGAAGATGAATTATATTTCTTTATGTGAAATGAAACGATGAAGGATACTTATAGGAGGATACTTTGATGAAAATATAAAGGATATTTTTTTAAAGATTTTCTATAGAAAACCTCAGCGCAGCGCAGCTTCAAATCTGCAATTAACGCGGAGACGTAAATTTCCGATGACGCCTCGACGCCGCCTTGACTTTTCCAGTATACCATGCGTCCTGATATTCCCACAGACCGTTGGCAAGGCAAATAGGCATTATTATTACTATGAAGAATCACCAGAATGACGATGCTTTATCATGAATCGGCCACTTTTTCCCATACTAAACAAAGTAAAGAAAATAACCACCTAGACAAAGCGCCCATTAGAACGATTTCAGCCATACAGCAGTCATTAAAAGAAAATCGCCTCGAACGTGCTTCGGGTCGGTGTGTTTTTATAGAAAATCGTTACCTGCTTGAATAGGAAAGTAGAATTGTAAAAAACAATGCTTTCTTTTTAATTTAATCATGAAAGCCTCGGATACCTTTACTTACTGGCTTTTACAGCCTGTCCGAGCAGAAACACTGCTGGTACGTAGGTGTTTGAATTTTTTTTTAATAAAAGATCAGTCTTTAACACATTATGTTCAACTAAATAAATTAAATACTTTCCATATAAAATCCTTCCACTGGAAAGTGACGCGACACGACTTTATTTACTATGCAAAAAGAAAGAGACGACGAGATGCATCTTCAAGCAGCTTCGCGTCGCGTCGCGTCGGTTCCCGATGTGAACTGACCCTAACACTTGCAATTTAAATTTTCTGCTTTTTCTCTATAACCGAACCTTATGCGCCATTATTTGTTAAAATTTGAAGGCGTAATAAATTTCGGCGTTGGCCAATTATTTACAACATGGCGTGTAACGGAGACTGTTAGACCGCTTTAATTTATGAACACTCCCAAAGCGTTATAATAACCTTCGTCGAGACATAAATATAGGTACAGAAACCAAAAACTTTACACGTGTGGGATTTGAAACAACACCCCACTACTACTACGAACGAATGTAAGTAATACTTACCTACTATTCAAATCAAATCAAATCAATGTGAAAAAAACTGGAACATGTATGTTTTATATTTCTCCCAGCCCAGCATAGAGCTGACACTTCCAAGTTTTTTTTAGTGTCTATTTAAGGTGTTAATAACCTAATGGGCGCTTTTCCACTAGACGGCACGGCACCGGCAACGGCGACGGCACGGTACCGACGACGGTATCGTGGAAGAGATAATAAATATGAAAACAATGAAATTATATGACACGCTATTCCACTTGCCGGCACGGCATGTCATCGATTCCCACCGGTAATGTCACGTGATCATCGCCGTGCCGTCGCCGTGCCGGTGCCGTGCCGTCTAGTGGAAAAGCCCAATAACACCCATCATGACTAAGTATAAAGTTCTTTAGCTGTATAACAGTTGTTAAAATCAGTTTACAAACGCTACTAATTCGCTCTATTTAGGTCCATTTGTTATTTATTAATATACATCCTAATTCTCGTAGCATGTCTAAAACTCAAATTAAGCACGAAACAAGGAATTCAATTATATTTCGGTCCATTAATACTAGTTTCCTGCATGCAGTTTGTTTGTTTGTCTAAGTCAGTGGTTCCTAACCTTGCAGTAAAATTACCCCATCAGGAGAAAACAGCAATTATATGGGGGCAAAGTAGTTGCAGTAGCGGCGTGTGTGGTCAGATTAGAAGTTAACATCCCTGACAAAAGAGTTTTGGTACTTGGCTTAAAAACAAACATAAAATTTCGCGCTTGTTTCGCTCGCGATACGTTTCAGCATAGGTGCTCTTTCCTTTCGTAAGAAGCTCTTGGTACGTAGCCTATTGTAATATAAGCAATACAACTTGTAACCGAAAGGGTATATGCATCGAGAAATGTGTGAATCTACCCATGAAACTGAACAACTTTCCCTAAGGAACATAGGTCGAAAAACGAAAAATAAATTTTGACCTTCCATACAAAATGCATCAGCTGATAGCGCATTTAGTATGGGAAGTCAAATTATTTTTTTCGTATTTCGACTTATGTTCCTTAGGGAAAGTTGTTCAGTTTCATGGGTAGATTCACATATTTCACGATGCATATACCCTTTATGTTACACGTTGTATAAGTACATGTTCGCTCAAGACGGAAAATGACGGGTATAGTTTTATTTTAGTTAAACCTTTTTTATGCCGAATTGTGGCCATTGTTTGCTTGATAACATCTTAGTTGACGGTAAAGTCAGTGTCCCTACTTTGTCATATTGGTAACAATAATGAAATTTTCATTTCATATATTGGTAAACTTAAAAAAATACAAGAGATTGAATAAAAAATTTAAAAGATTATGAACCACTGGTCTACGTCATGTGAAGTTTATCTTGTTAGTTCCGCAACTAATTAATTAGAGGAACGAAACGTTCGAGAAATTCACTCGATAACAAACTAAACGAATATGCTTACTTAAAAAAAAGTATAATAATTTGCAGATCTGTGTCTTTGTGACTTTACGGACTAAAAAATAAACTGATAGCGGTTGCTCAGTCAACCAAACTGAACAACTTTCACCAGGAAATTCTTTTAGATAATGAAAAAAAAAATTGGCTTTCTCTGATATAATTCCGGCTGGACTCAAGATATGTATACGTACCTACCACACAGGATGGCGTCATATACATAACATAAGATTTGCAAATGTAAGTTATCATCACCTAATGCGACATAAAGTAGCGAACATGAAACAATTACGTATGCGATTGTACCCTTCTTGAAAAATCATCCTGGTCGTGCAGTTAGTAGTAGTGCAGCTGGTAGTGTGGTCAACAACAGGGACTTATTTTGGGTCAACTTTATGCATTCCCCGTGAGAATAGAACCCACGACCTCAAACTCAGACCAGTAAACCATAGAAAAAAAATATATTACACGACAGTGCTATCGCCCATGACTTAACTAAATCTTAAACAAAATTGTTGCCGTCCCTTTCTATCCTCTCGGGATGTACCTACAGGTATAGACTTAAATTAGTTAAGTCGAGATTTTTGCTTCCATGCTGGACTGGGAGTGATAGAAAAACATAGAATGTGCCAGCTGCATATCCTCCCGGGCATGCTGTAAAAACCAGCTAAGGGATTTGAGGGTTTCAGTGTATTGCAACTTAGGCGATGGGCTGACAACCCGTCACTATAGCAATATACATAAATAACCCTCAAAACTTGTCAGACGTGGCGGAACGACCTTTGGGTCGTTTTCGCTCTGCCTACCCCATTAGGGATAAAGGCGTGATTATATGTATGTATGTATGTATGAGATTTTTGCAACTTTGAATTGCTATCAATGGTAGAAATAATCTGGACTGAACTAATTTAAGTCTATCCCTGTCATTTTTTTTCATGAGAGAACAGAAAGAGATGGCAGTAATTTTAGATAAGATTTAGTTAATTTGTGCCCTCCACGAATCAACAGCAATGACAGGTGACCATTTTAGTCAAGATTTACAGATTTTGTGCGCAATCGAATCCATACCAGTATGACCTCTATGGTTACGCCCTAAAAATCCATCGAAGCGCTTAGAAAATTAACCGCTTCTGAATACTTGGAGCGTTGTCTTTTTGTCCGTGTCTATTTCACGGTACCCGGTAGATTTTAATGAGGGCCATACGAGTCTTACCTATCTTCTTTTTTCGTATTCAGAAATTCCCTCAACATTTATAATACCCAAAGTAAGTATAATTTCCTTATATTATAATTTTCTAATATGTCTATGATCAATATTTTCTTGTAGAATCGTCACTACTAGATCTTAGAGCGCCTTGCCAGCAGTATACTAGTGGTTAAACACTTACGGCCCGGCTGCGCTAAGTGAAAATAAACCGATTTCCCGGAGCCCGTTAACTTCCCGAGATTATGACGGGATCTCAGAACAAATTAACCACCTCAATCAGACAATTTGTATGGGAAAGCCAATTTTTTTATTCAATTTCTAAAAGATTTTTGTGGTGAAAGTTGTTCAGTTGACTGAGTAACCCCTATCAGTTTGCGGTACGCTACCTCGGTTGTAGTTGTAGTAACAGGACTAAAGGCCAAATCCATGGATATGTAGAATGAGTTAGGTATAAAGCATCTTCTGCTACACTGATAAATGCAGATGAGTATGGGAAATACCCCCTTGATAGGGGGCATAGGTTAGCAATTATATAATCCAGATACCTATTGTTGCATTTGATGCTTAAACATTGCGGATGACTGGCATGTTATGGCATCAGGCATTATGTTTATAGCCTTTTACATTACGGGAATAAGCTTTATTGGACTGCGCTGCCATTGATACACTTATATTTTATCACTGTACGTTACTTGGTCAATTTCACTGCTTCATCTTGTTAGTTTGAACTCGAATATAAAAAGGGCTAGTTTGTGTAAATCCGAGCGTTCATCTGACTGAAAAGGGTCAGGATATTCTGAGTCCGAGTGTTATAAAACATGGAGTTAAATGGGTCATCGACCGCGCTGTATATCGGATCTTTCTATTTGCGTGTTTATTTGAACGTTACAGGGTGTAGCACAAAGCACTGCTGTAATGGTATTTGCGAACAGAGATTGTTGCAAATAAGTCCCGAGGGGTGGCTTGAGCGAGTCTGCTGCTCGACATTATGTGAGTAGTTTCGATTTTAAAAGCATTCTGGTCGGAAAAAGTTACTGATAACATTTGCCGTTGATAGATCGTAGACTACTGAGACTACCTACTTCGAAGCCAACTGTGACATACCGATGATTTTCAGTGAACTGTAACGAATTGTTTGTAATTGGATTATATAAGCCCGATGGCATCATAATTAGCAATACCCGCTACAATGAAATAATTTTATGAACAAAGCATGAAAGTCTTAAACCTTAAACAAAATAAATATCCTAATGGAGAACATGCAAGCGAGGCATCGAATTTATATGGCGCTACCGTTTTTATTTAATTTCATGAGCAATTTTCTTTCTAGGTATATGTGGAAGCTTGTAATAGAATGCCTATTTACTTACATATTTAATTTTAATAATTTGTAAATGTTGCTGTAAGCTCCCCAAATAGAATAAAATAAAATAAAACCTCCAATTTCATTCAATTGTCCTTTATATTCTACGAGACGCCGCGCCCACGGCTCTAGATAATCATTTTATAATACGTCGCATAACTTGTATGTTTACTCGAGTTTAGAATTTAATCATAAAATGCCTCGTTGCAGCCGCATATTGTGCGGAACTCTGAGAAAGTCAATATCAAAGAAAGCGCACTCGGGGTGGTGTCTATCATCACAATATTACGGAGTAATAATAATAATAGTCCTCCCAACCGATTTTCGGTGATGGCGGCTAATCTCCCAGAGATCAGCCAACTGCGCGGGACTAGTTTTCAGTGCCCAAGTGTTTGCACAACACTCAAGTGCACTCTCTATTCCTTCAATCTCTTATTCTGACGGGACAGACTGACTGACACGACCAGAGGTAAAACAGGCGCGGGCCCGACTATTTACATGCCCATCAGACAGACAAAGACATCATCTTACTCTTCGGACAATCAAGTGATCAGCCTGCAATGTCCTAACCAAAGTCGAAACAACAACACGGAGCGAAATACTACTCTAGTATAAATAACTCACAAACATTATTGGCGAGATTGTTAATCGATCGATTGAATATACCTTACACATATGGAATTGTTTACTAGGTAGGTAGTTAAGCTCCCGAGATCACGACACAGAATAAGTAAAGACCAGTAACTTACTTACTTTACAGTAACTTACAACACTTTATTGTACACAAATACAAAAATAATCTTAAATTAATGTGCACAAAGGCGGTCTTATCGCTGGAAGCGATCTCTTGTGAAAAGAAGAGAGTAGTACACCACCAGTACACCACCTCCAATCTCCATTAAGCGACCAATACTTGCAGCCTACAATCGACTATTTATAAAACCTCCCCTACCTAAGGGTTTTTTTTTTACATGTACATAACTTGTACAGTTGTTCCAGCGATCTGGGTTTGGAAAAATCATGATGTTTTTGAAGGGCCAAGATTAAAATTTTTATGTTGGTCAAATTACTATTATCACCATCTCAGTGACGGCAGGTGTTGATAACGTTGTTAACTCCTGCCGTGATACAGAGTGTTATTAATTTAATTTAAAGGCTGCAGCGTTATCCAACAATACTTCATTTGTTATTAAGAAATAATAATTTTTGCCATACTAAGAGCAAGCACGCACTGCGATTAAAAATCGCGGTCGCATAAAATATTCGCGCAAGTGTATCGGGAATCTCGCGCGGTTTTTTTCCGCAAGTGCGTGCACCTTCATACATCACAGATTTTTGCGATTTTTTTTCGCGCGATAAATATCGCTGTGCGTGCTAAGCCTAAATGACAGTTTTAGTATGGCTAAAATTATTTTTCAAAACGAATGTAGTATAGTTAGGACGACGGCTTACTGCATCTTTCTCTACTGTGACAACGGGCTGAGATAATTAGGCGAACCGTTAAAGACGACGTTAATAGATCCCCAAGATTGATGGCAGGAACACAAAGAAAAACACCAACTCATGCATCAATCTGACACTCTCCGACGATTTTGCTGGCTTTTTCGCTATAGAAATGGAAATTTGAAAGGTAAAGGATACAAAGGGTTTGCTGGCTCAGTCAATTTTATAATTAAAATACACCTCGGTAAACAAAGTTATAATCTATGAAATGAATTTGTTTTGCTGATTCTACATCATTTGATGACGCTGGTATAATTTTACTGTAAGTGAAAAATTGGATCAAAGTGATGTTGTAAGTAATTCATATACATTCACACACATCTCACCTTCTTTCATATCCTCGTTGAATTTCAGTTAAAATAATTAAGTATACAGGGTGTAACAGATAGGGTATTATGTACCTCGTTTTCGACCTATGTTCCTTGGAAAAAGTTGTTCAGTTTCATGGGCAGATTCAAATCCTTTCGGGTGCATATACCCTTTCTGTTACACGTTATAATAGGTCTCTCCCTTTTTATTTTATATTATTATTATGATAGAAAAAACTATAACAGGACTATAATACTTAGGTTATAATACTTGTATAAGTACATCACACCGAATATCACTGACATCTTAGTAGTAAATATCAAAGAAAGAAAGTCAAATAAAGTCATCAAAGAAAGTCAAATATACTGACACAGCAATCAATAAAATTAAAATATGGCTCCAAGCACGCTCCCGTTTGAGCCAAAAATAATTTGCAAAAATTACTTATGCATTAAAAATTAATTACTTAAGGCGATGACGTCGGTAAGACGCCGAATTTGAGCAATATCAATCAGATGGAGAAATGGGTATCTGCCATCCGCCCATCGAATTGGGGAAGTCCGACGTTAATTGAGACGAAGATGATTTATCTGTGGCGTATAAAAACGACCCTCAATCCATCACTGAGACCACTCTCTTTTGTCTATTGTGCGGAAAAATGCGAGAAACTCCGCGGAAAGTATGCCGCCGGAATGCAGAGTCAATTACACCAAGATACGATTTCACGTACGTTCGTTCAAGTACATAAATAACACTGCAAATACTAGTCAAACATTGAAAGTATAAAATACTCTGCAAAACAAAGAAATTAATTAGCGCTGAGAACGCTTCAAATAAGCAAGATGAAGTAATGAGAGTTTTACCGAGTTTTGATGGATTGAAAAAGTTTTGCAACTCAAAATAAGTTCTAAAATCAGGATAAGTAAGCAGCTAGCAAATATACCCAGAATACTAATGCTTGTATTTATAAAAGTCACTCAAATTTGATACTAGTTTTATGTAGAGTTTTAAGTCGCCTGTCTTACTCAGTCTAATTTTTAGTTCCTACTTAGGTACGCTATCACGACTCAGACTTCAGCCGAGTCGCTCCTAATTTGTAAACATTATAATTCAAATTTAGAACGCGGGCGCGCACTCGGGATGTGTCGCTAGTCACGTATTAAGTGCGTATCAGGCATGTGTTTTGCGCCATTTATACAGGATGTTAAAATCAATTATACGGGGTGTATAGGGAAGTTATACAGAGTGTTAAAAATAATTATACGGGGTGTATGGGGAAGTTATACAGGGTGTTAAAATCAACTATACGGGGTGTATGGGGAAGTTATACAGGGTGTTAAAATAAGCTTTACGGGGTGTAAGGGAAAGTTATACAGGGTGTTAAAATCAACTTTACAGGGTGTATAGAGAAGTTATACAGGGTGTCAAAATCAATTTTAACACCCTGTATAACTTCCCATACACCCCGTAGAGTTGATTTTAACACCCTGTATAACTTCCCTATACACAGAGTAAAGTTGATTTTGACACCCTGTATAACTTTTCTATACACCCTGTAAAGTTGATTTTAACACCCTGTATAACTTTCCCTTACACCCCGTAAAGCTTATTTTAACACCCTGTATAACTTTCCCATACGTCCCTTATAGTTGATTTTAACACCCTGTATAACTTCCCCAGTCAATCAAGTGATTCAGCCTACATTGTCCTAGCCAAACTAAGGAAAATCTGGTGAAAGCAGCCTTGACACTGGCTGATTTGCCAGTTGCAATAGCCAAATAAGTTAAAAGAAGAAGAAAAAGACTGACTCACGATTATGAACTCGATTTAGCTGATACGTACCTGATTTGAGTGCGGTTGCGTTTATAAATTAACAAGCTACTCAAGTTCTGAGTAAAAGTTTAATTATGACTTGCTTGATCGACTTCCGAGTGCGGTTCTGAGTCTCAACTATAATTGCGGCCCTAAGAAAGTAACGTCTCAAAGTCAGACGAAACATGATGTAAGATGTAATTCTTACTTGCTCTTTTTTCACAACGATTGTGAATCAACCGCTCCCATATTCATATTTCTTAGGTGAAATATTTCAAAGAAATGCGTTTTCCCTTGAAGGAGGGTGTCCATAAATTACGGCATTCTCGGAGCAGTCTCAGTTAACCGTCACGATATAAATAAATGGCCAGCGCCGGAGTTTATTACGCAGACAAATTTTGACAAATCGTCTGAGAGGCCTTGAATTAAAAAAATGGTGATTGTTGAAATTCTGCCCGTTTTCCTACTTTTACTTTTTTATTACTATCTCTCCTCAAATCTGATAAAAAGTTCGTGAAGAAACCTTTGTCTAAAATATTGTAAATAATGTGTTGAATCCAGTAGGTGCTGTTGGATATTGTCTAGTATTGTAAGTTTGTATTATTTTTTTCCGATTCTCAAATCAATTAGGTATACGAAAGAATTCGTTTAGCTAAACGATGATTTAATAAGGTATCTTCCCAATGCATTCGACACCCCTTGGCATTCTCTCTTAAAAAAGTTTTCCAATTAAAAGACAAGATCATCTATTGCCGGTTCTCTAAGTCGTAAATTAATTGCGTTGTAAAACCGACAAGATATCATAATTTATTGCGCTATGGCAGCTAATGAAGACAAATGTAAAAAGTGCAATGTTTCTCGTGAAAGTTTTTCCGCTTTAGCTGGCAACACTAATGACCTCGACAATGAGAACACGGTGAGAACACAGTGAGAACACGCGATAGTTCTCATTCTCTGAAGTAACGAACCGTGTAATGAATACGCGTAGATTTGTCGTGATCGTGACATCATAATCATCTACCTACGCACCTACAGGAAAACAAAAGAAGGCAACTAAAATGAGAATGAGAACTAACTTTTGGGGTGGGATGGGATCAACCTCCTAGTGGTCCGCCTCGGGCAACGGCAACACAGACTAGCCTGCGAAATACTTAAGTCCGGCTAAACGATCCCAATAAAGTGGTGGTAGGCTCCGCAAGGGGCCGCCTGGCTCGCTACCACCCTCTCACCGGAGTCCGGCGCCAAACAGCTTGCTGTGTTTCGTCTTATCTATCTCTTTTCTTTTTCTAAATTAAAAAAGTTTCAAGACTTACCTGAAAGTAGATTTAAACGTATGTTGGCTCATTTATTGTGATTATAGTTTAATAGTTATTAAAGAAAAAACTATACCCACCTAACACCAAACTAAATACAAGATGTAGTAAAAACATATTTCTTTAGTTGTAATTTAAATTGTGTTTAAAGTGTAATAGGGATAAAGGCGTGATTTTATGTAGTATATTAAAGTGTAATGCTGTAATGTTCCATTGTATGTAGAAATAAATAAATACAATTTTTCAGCGCAATAAAGTAAAACATTTAAGAGGATTATGAGAATACTATTGTCACATGAGTGTTTGGGGAGCGCAACTCGTTCTACTTATTTACCTTGTCGTTCATTAATTAGGGGCTTGTTTGCAGTTTCAATACAAGTCCTGAAATATACGACACACGAATGAACTTTTGCCTTTGATTTGATTCACTTAATTTACCAGTGGTGTTATACAGAGTGTAACTTGGTATTTCGTTAATTTGTTTTAATATTATACAGGGAGTGGAGTAAAAAAATTAACAAACCAAACTTTAGGCTATGAACCTACCCATGAAACTGAACAGCATTCCCCAAGGAGCAAAGGTCGAAGTATGAAAAAAATATTTGGCCCTCCCATACAAAAAGGTGTAGTCTCGAGCCATTTTATATGGAAGGGCTAACTTTTTTATAGGTATATCGACATGAACAATGTAGGCAATATGTAGATTGTTAGATAAGAAGATAACTTGAATAAGTCATCTGAATTGCTTTCATTACTAAATTGCAAATTGGAGAAGGAATCACCACACTGTTATTATTTATTTCTGAAATCTTCGTTGCTGTCAACGTTCCGCCTATCCCAGATTGGATATAGGCGTGATTGTACGTATTTAAACAGCGGATGAGCTGAAATAAAATGTAAATTCCTGCCGCCTGTATACAACAGATACGGCTCACGCATGTTTACTGAAAAATCGTTGGAGCGAAAACGCCCCGCGATTAGCTAAACCCATCATAAAACTTAAAGGATCCCTAAAACTTACTTCCCTTACTAACTTAATTAAGTTTATTAAGTAGGTACTTCCCAAACTCTTAAGCCGTAATAGATTTCCAAACTACGCCAAAGAAACATAAAGCATTAAATAGCAGGCTTAAAGAAGTTAGATTGAATTAGAAAGTAATTTTTATTTTCGGCCCTGTCATTCCGACGGAACACAGCATACACTTAGCAAAAATCTTGGGAGCCCACATTTACTTAAAAGTAAATATAAAAACAAGTAAAAGAAAGGTAGAAACCAAAATTAAACAATTTAGTTACAACCAAAATTAAATAGTTTCTTTGGAGATAAATCAGGAATTCTGAAGTCTAGACAGTGATAATGATCGTAATATCTAGAAGGTTAGCTTTTTAATATCTAGTTATATATTGTGTTACCTACCGATTGTATTTTAAGGTCCATAAAATATACTATGGTAGGCAAACGGCTAGACAAATGCTATAAATCTTTAATTTGAGATAAATTCTAGTTTTTTCAAATCTAAAATGAGATGGGATCTTTCCTTATACACTGCAGTATTTAGTATTTACTCATAATAGTAGAATAGAAACCTTTTCTGTAATAAATGTGTGTTCAAGTTACGAAAGGCTACCTCCTGAATAAAGTACCTATTTTAGTCGCAAAGAATGATGAATACCTAATGTTTTGTGGTATTTTATCGTACCTACACAATATTACAATCGTGTCCCAAAATAATCCATACTGAGCGGTTATACCAAACCAAGCCCCGCAATAAAGTATTAGAGTCTGCCATATCGAGTGTGCCAATATCATCTATGGCACAATTTTAAAAGCTGTCTGTTCCGCGCTATCATCTCGCGGGAATCTCAGATACACGAACAACACAATCCCAGAGCTCTGCCAGACAATATTTCACTAGATTTATCTACATTTTATATCAATGTTTACATAGCATTATCTATTCCCTCTCTTTGTGCAGAAGGTAACAACAGTGGCGCATTCAGACAATTATTATGTAAGTGTCTTTATGCAAAACATTCAATATTTTATAAAAACGTTATGACATTCACAGGTGCGCTGTTTCATTATTCTCCGTTCGTTTATTTGTACGTTCCTTCCTGCTATAATAAAGGAAAACAAAATACTTCTTAGTGTTAAAGGCACTTCGGCCTTTGTGATGAAAGTGAGAGAAAACAAAACGCAATGGTTCGTCTCGTTTGTTTAGAAATGTTTCGTCTTCTGTTCGACTCATCAGATACGGAAGTGTCCGTATGACAGTTGGTTTGCAAGTGCTTCGCTCTTGTGAGCTTAGCTTGTTTGGATCGGAACGGAATCCAACTAAAGACCCTTGTGGGGAGGACAACTCTGCGGAGATTGTGCCTAACCGGCTTCTCTTAAAGAGTTTGATTCCGTTCCGATCCAAACAACCTAAGCTCACAAGAGCGAAGTACTTGCAAAAAAAAATTACTTCTTGCATGTCTAATTTGTCATTGTTTGGTTTCCATTATGCTAGGAGTTTAGATGTTGAAAAAATATTCAAAAAATATGAAAGCAGTAGCATTATTTTCCATCATTATTGTAAATCATTTAATAAATCCATCATAAATCAATCAATGACCAAATTAAAAAATGTGTTGCTCTCCTTTATGTTTGGCTATCGCCTATCACACAATAAACAAAATTAGCGAACGTTTTCAAAAATCTACTCAACACTCACATTCAATAAATTAAAACTAGATACCGCAATCTACAGGCAGGTAATATCCAGGTTTTGTTATTTCAACACTAGTACGGCCCTGGTGTAAAGAATCCATTGTGAGAAACCCTAAAACCCTGGCTGCAATTGCGGAGGTTTGTCGCAAGCTGGCAATAAATGTTGGCAGAATCACCCTGCTGAGATTGCCGTCTGAAGTCGAGTTGCTTTCAAAAAATAGAAATTCCTTTTTGTTATTCCAAGTACGTATAGAGGCATGTATTATTTACATCGTGGAAAGTCTGTTTGTAAAGCCGGGAAAGTGGGAGCTTACCATGTAATAGGAGCCAAAAAACAGTGCAATCCTATTTCTTCTGTCTTTTACTTATGCCGCTTTACTCAAATGTATTTTGTTTCAAATACAGCGATTAATGTTTCTGTTTTAGAGGTTAAAAGAGCACTTAAGTAGTGCATGACCTTTTAAAGCGATTAACTAAAAATTTGATAAACGGCCAAAGCGATTTTAGATTAATTCGCGCGCTACACATTTCTATAATAATGAAGAATAAACGTAGATTTAAAACTTATGAATCATAAAAACATAACTGTTTCAGAAGGTGATTTTTTGTATCGGAAAATGGAAAATATGGAAAGAGTCAATTGAGTGAGTTCGTAATATTAAACTGTTGAGTAATAAATATAAAATGGGTTTAAAACTTGGAATTTTCGGCGGAACAGTAATTTAATACATTCAGTTTTAAATGATAACGTACGTAGATATTGCTACCTTAGCAATAAGGCCGCCAATTGTACTACTTTTCTGTCTAACTAATTTGTAATTTCTGTGTTTTTATGCAATAAAGTATATTTGTATTGTATTTTGGATCTATCATACTTTCTCACAATACAGACAAAACTAGATAACCTGTGATAAATCAAGCGAGATACACTACGGAAAAGAGGGCGAGGTATTCTAATACAAAGAAGGAAAGCTCACTAAGCAAATCTAAAGAAAAACCTCCGTAGCAACTCCGTAGTCAACCCAGCTCCGATATTAAAACATAACAATTGGATATTTTCCCGCAAGGAACTCACTGCTTAATAATTATTCCCAACAATAGACTTTACCCGGAAAAATCTGACAAATAATTTTTGAATGCAAAACGTTAATTCGGAGGGCATCAAACAAAAACTTGAAACCCTAAAGCGTCCTTCAAGTGTCCGTTATTATTTACGCCCAACGAGGAAAGTTTTCATAAACCCTCGGAGGCCACAACGAAAAAGGTCAAGAGCGTGTCAGGTGCGCTGTATCTGACGAAGAGTTTTGACACACTCCATAGCTAGATCCAGCGGTTGCATGATCGAATCCCAATGAGAATACTCAGGGGGGACAATGACTTTGAGTAGTTGTATCTATTTAGGTTAGCACATTGCATATCACCTGATTTTCTTACTTTTATTTTGTTCTATTTTGGTGCACGTCTAATATCTTTTATTAAGTCATATTACTTCCATGTCGTTTAACAACGACAACTGGAACACTTTTCTGGATAAAATAATTTCAAATGGGATTTATATTAATGTAGAAAAAGTCTATGTAGAGCTTTTTCGCCTTTGCTTTTAAAATCGAGATATTTTTTGCCACTAGACCGACTTTTCCTAGCTATTACATATTTCAGACACAGTTAAAAGGTAGATTACACTGTATTAACTTATCAGCGGGCGCGGAATATATCAACAATTGGCCGTTCGCCAGAACGAGGCGCTGCGATTGTTGCAATTGAGAACAGTGCTCTGTGTGCGCGGAATGAGCTCGTCAACTCGTCACAATTAGGATTCTTCGTCTTATCGAGTGTGTTTTCGAGTCGACGAACGACCCGATGAACCCTGGCGTCTGTATTTTTAAACCGCCTAATAGTAACAGCTTCTTCTTCTTTGCGTGTCGACTCGACGAAACTATATTTGTGAGGACCAGTACTTTCAGTCGCTAGACTAATTAAGCATTATCAGAGGCATTGTACAGATCGTCGCGTGTGCATGTGCAGGTGTAGGGACACGCAGGGCAAGCTAAAAGATGCACCATTGTCTGAGGAGACACACCAGGACTAAGGTTAGACTGGCATTCTACACCAAAAGTGGCTGAGTGCCACAGTACCGTTAGCGTAGAATGATTACCTACCTATATCATGGAACTATAATAAGGAGAGCTTCAAATGCCATTAGCATTCTTGTTGATACCATAGAGAAAAATTTACGTTTCACGACCGACTCTTGTTATATAGGATACTTATTCAGTTTAAAAACTGGCGACTAGATTAAGTTGCGCGCCGTACATTATGAAAACATCCGCGTCATATTTCACTGAGTGGCATGAGTTATGTGCCGCCGGACCAAGCGATAGAAAAATCTTTTTGCTATTTTAGAGCTAAAACTAAACGTTTTACATTATAGGTACCTACTTTAAAAGTGATTTACGTACGTCTGGCCCGGGGTTACTTTTTATGCTGAAAAGTAGAGTAGACTAAAAGTCACTTTAAAGCCGTGTACCACTTTGTGTACAACTATCTGAGTAACAGCACAGATAAATACTAACAGGCAGTTTTTCACATTACATTTAACGTTTCTTCCACGCTGGACTGGGAGCGATCGAAATTCTTCCATGCTGGACTCGGATAGAAAAACATAAAATGTGCCAGCTGCCCTTTCTCCGGGCATGCTGTAGAAGTCAGCAATGGGATTTGAGGTTTAGTGTCTTGTAATTTTAGGCGACGGGCTGACAACCTATCACTATAGCGATATACATTACAATCTAAAATTGCCCTCAATATTTGTCAAACTTGGCGAATGCGCCATTCGTTTTACGCTCTGCCTACTCCGTAAGTAGGGCTGTAATTATATTATTATATTACTAGTAAAAACAATAGTATATTGCTAACCAAAGGATGTAAGTCATCAAATGCATACGAGGTTTTTGGCGCCCGAGCGCAGCGAGGGCGCTAATGGTACGAGTATGCATTTGATGACTTACACCATGAGGTAAGCACTATGCTTTACATATCGAATGAAAGATAAGTTAAAATTATGGGAAAATATAAGAAAATTAAAACATGAAATTACGACGAAACAGTAGGCAATACCAACTCACTATGAGCGAATTTAACCATCACAAATATATGCATTCGCGTAAGAAAAATTATCTAATTTGCAAGTAGACATTTTGTTAAGTATACTGACTGTTTAATTTGTTAATGTTTTATAATAAAATGCTAAGTAATAAATCGACAAACTCAAGTTTTGAGGTTATAAATATGTTATAAAAACCACAGAGTAAAAATTTCATAATTTTCATAATCCTATGTTTACATTTTTATGGCCTTATTCCGTGACTCTATGCGTCATATTTAGTACTGGCCAGTTCGATATTTAAATAAATTCGAATAGAATTTGTTTTAAAATCGATTCCGATTCGATTAATCATCCGATTCCGTGTGTTTGAAATAAGGCTATCAACTTTTTTTTTCTTGCAATTTGACAGTTCCTTATTCAAATTACTTTGCAGCATAGGTTTCAAAACCTATGATGCAAAGTACCACTTACATCCCGGGTTTTAGGGTTGTATGAACCACTTACTGAGCATGAGATATGTAAAATATATTATAGTTTAGTAATACTTATTATAAGTACATGTACAAATTTGGTCGTTTTGTGAACCGATCGTTTGGACTATAAACATAAGAGCAGTGTTTTCTTTATTCACGAATCTCAGTGTGCCCCTACTTTACGTTGTATTATCCCGAATAACGAGTTTAGCTCCTCCTTAACACCGGTGATTAAGGCTTGTTCCTCATCATAGACCTTCGAGATCACTCTTTATCCCTTTAAGCCTGCATCGATCCCTCTCGCTACCGGTTCATTACTGTTTTGCTCTTGTAAATGAGTAAAATCTTTTTTTTTTTAAAACAGAAAAATTAAAAATATACTCAAAATAAATCTTGCTGATCACTGGAGGTTACTTTGTATTGATATTGATACTATAAAATTTTGGTGGCAATTCTTTTTATAAAACTGAATAACTGTTTTGAGAACTGTGAAAATGTTTCGACTACTGGAGAAATACAGATAAACAACTACGGGGCCAAAGTGATACAAAATCGGCTTAGACCTTTGCTTGTTTCTACTTAAGTATAAAACTGTAGTTCAATGAAATCGTACATGCGACGTAGCGTAGAGCATGTAATGCATGGGATTTTAAAAGCCTACTGCACTCTACCTGCACGAATACGCCTTTGCCGAAGTATGGACCATTAGCCAAATTGAATCCCGTAGGTACAGTCACAAAAGTGCCGTTCGGCTTTTACGTTGTTCATATTATAGCCAATCCTATTGTTGGTAGTACATCCGAGTAGTGATTTGCCCCCCCTGGCCCAAAGCCGACTAGTGATTTGCACCCCCCTGGCCCAAAACCTGGGTACAATTTTACAACTGTACAAGTAAGTTAACTGTACATAAGAAAGACTATGATAAATTCGCCAAAGTCGCCGTACCTCAGTAGTTAGTTGGCAGAGCGATGGAACGGCATTCCGAAGGTCGCAGGTACAAATTCTGCCCGACGCGAATTTATTATTTCTTTCTTTTCATATTATGTAAGATACTCATAACCTGCTGTGTGCTTCCTAAGTTATCTTTTTCCATTCAATCCTACCTTAAACAAAATAATTGTTCAAAATTATAATAAAATTAAAAATCACACATCAACTGCGTACTCGTATGTTTTTGAAATAAGGGCATTACTAAGAGCTTTAATAAATAGCAATAAGACAGAAATAAGTATATTTTGCCGTCATCTCGCTCCCTTATTTGTTCAGCTAATTGTGCCGCCATGTGTTGGCCGAGCAAATAAAGATTTCTCTCATAAATCTGCAATGTATGAAAGTTTTCTAACTTGATTATCTTTTGTTGTAGGCACGTATTGCTCTTTGTGTGGGTTTTAAACGAAATATGAACAATTATGTGCATTTTCTAGATATGAGAGAACAAATATTTCGATGCGGGCATGATTTGAACTTACAACCTCATAATACCATTCCATCGGTCTACTGACACCAAGTGCACTACCGCATTCATAACGTCCACTTAGGCGTACCACACACTGGCTCCGCGCTACGTCACGTAGGACAGTATTGCCATCGATTTGGTGAGAGTACGACTTAACTAAATCTGAACTAAAATTATTGCCGTCCCTTTCTGTTCTCTCAGGATAGAAAATATCAGGTTACCATTTTAGTCAAGATTTTGTGATTTTGTGCGCGGCCAAATTGCGCTCATTGTCTATGTTTCGTTGTTTAACACAATAGGAGCATGTCTAATTGTCTAATCAATCACGCACTCCGTCGCGTAGCACCTAGCCAGTGTGAACACCGCCTTAAGGTTCATAGAAATATGACGTTGTCAAATCGCTAAACGGTATTCCAAGATTGTAGAGTAAAATTCTGCCCATGTTGAAATATTTGATGTCTTTTATCTCACTATTTTAACGTCTAATTATTATTATTCAGAAATGAACTAATTTCGTAAATTGACAATGAAAATGTTTGAAAATGCATTTGCATACAAATATTTGATTCGAAAATCTTTTATAAGTTGTTTCTTTTTTTGGATGGACGCGGAGCTTCTGGGTTCAATTCCCGTGGGGAGAATATGAATACCAAGTTGATAGATTGACAATTTATCACTTTGCGAGATTATCCTTTGTTTAGTTACCTAGATCAACCAAGCAAATAAGATTCCGTGCTCCATCCAAGTCGCTGTCTCTGATAGTGGTCTTCACATAAACCATGACAGAGGTGGTTTAACTCTGATACCAAGATTCATCGGGTTGTTCCTCGATTCAAACTCCCAATTGATAGAGAATAAACCTCTTAGGCGTGTTGATCCAGAAATAGCAAAACATAGAGGTGAAAATTTTGAATGGCGTCGAATTTGCAGTGAGAAATTGCGCGCGCTAATTTCCCAAGTTGCTGTCAATGTTGGCTGCGAATGCCGCGGCTCCTCGGATATAGAACCAAAGAGTTTCCGGAACTTTTCTATTCATTTATGAAGTTTATACTTGCCCTTTTCTGTTTGACTTTGGCTGCGTTGCCGCTGTGGTTAAAAGCTATAAATGGCTCATAAGTTTTGAGATATACGCTGTTATTCATACATAGGCTCATATTTATGAAGCAATCTCAAGCTTGAAACTACTATGGATTTGAGAGGTCATTTACTAAAATGAAATTTCTGTTTCGAACTCAAATTCGCTGTCAGTCTTGAGATCTGATTATTTAGAATGTACCAGATGTGCTTCTCTTTCTTCTTTTCGCTCTTTCCCGTTGAGTTTTACTTTTTCAGAGAAGGGATGAGGTGAAGGTCTATTAATTCCGAACCATCAGCACACGGGTATTTTGTGTGAAATACATCAATAAAAAACCTCTGCACAACACCGGTTTTCACTTATTTTCTTCTCGCGTTTCTGTGTATGAATTGTGTCTGTTTCAAATTCAGTTTTCTGTTTGAAACTTCAGCGATATTTCAGCCGGGTGTGATAGCAGGCGGCACTGTTTTTACGGCCGCTGCTTCTGTCCCGGCGGTGGCAGTGGCGCTAGTAATAATATTATACAGGGTGTAAAATCCCAGGGCGGAACACAAAGTTATATTTATTTATTTATCAATTTATCACTTTGTGAGATTTTCCGCAGTTTGGTTAGGACAATGCAGGCTGAATCACTTGACTGTCCGAAAGAAAATAGATTCCGTGCTTCGGAGAGCACGTTAAGCCGACACCGGTCGCTGTCTTTGATAATGGTCACAAACAATGTCAGAGTCAGACAGAGGCTTATATCGTAGGGCCTAAGTATATAAGCTGTGCTATTAGGCGGTTTAAAAACTCTGACACCAAGTTTCACCGGGTCGACTGACTCGAAACTTATATAAATGACAACAACAAGAAAATAGGTCTAAATGACTGCTGCCCGCGCAAACTGTCTGATCATAAGGTGGTAATTTTGTATAGGCCATTTTTTCATTTTCTGTAAAAATTTCCTGGTGAAAGTTTATCACTGAGGAACCCCTATCGGAAGCTGTCCCTTACACCCTGTATATCCTGTGGCGGTGTCTGCGCGGCCGGCCGGACACGGCGGCTCACTAAGCACTAACTCATACACGGTTCCGGCGCAAAAACGCCTCCTACAGCGACACCATGACACCGCGCAGTGCATGTGTCCGCTTATTTACTACTCCGCTGCTTCCGAAACACTGGGCCAGATACTTGGAATACCAACGACACTAATGTACCTATGGGAGATAGTTTCAAAACGTTAGACTACAATCTACATTTAGACTACAATTCAAATATTAGCACTAGATAGGTAGGTATACCGTGAGTTAATTAATTAAGAATGAATTAGCCGACCAAAATTTAGGGTGCGAACGGGTGCCACCCATGACACTGAACAACTTTCCCCAAGGAACAGAGGTCGAGTTATTAAAAAAAAAGTCCCTCCCATAAACAATGTGACTCAAACCACTGCTGATTCAAGCAGTTCTGTCCCATACAAAATTGAATACAAATGCAATTTTGTATGCAGTTTTTGTATGGGAGGGCCAAATTATTTTTTTTCATATTTTGACATTATGTTCCTTTAAATAGTTACTAAGTGATCAAATGCCTGTAAAATATTATCTCAGAACTGTTGGAAGGCTATTAAATTATTGATTTTCCGTACCGATAAATCACAGGAAATTCTCTTTAGAGTGGTGTGAGGTGAGTGCAATCGGGTGACATTTTTAAGTGTGAACGATTCGCATCCCGCACGTGGAGCTATTTCCTCTCTATGATTTCCGCTCTGAGTGTAGGTACAGTACGACTACGACTAGGCTTTAAATGAAAGTGGCGAAAAAAGGAAATAACGCCGCCGCCGCCATAGCGCCAACGCCATTTTTACCCGACTGCGCAACGCAAAAAAGGGTAATGAACACATTACACAAACAAAAAAAAATACATTTCATAAACATATCAGCCTATATAGATAAATGTTTGCCATCCTCTGTGCCACTCTAGAGATTTTAAAAATTCATAAGTACGTCAATCGATTTTTCCTTAACCTTGCGATTGTCATTGAAGACCTGAAGACATTATTTTTAATGGCGAAAATCAGACGCCATGTTGTAAAAAAAACGACTAACCATGCCGAATGGGGTACCAATGAATAGATATTTCAAAATCATAGTAATTACATGTAATACATCGTTTTTCTATTTGAACGTCCGTTTAGGATGTATAACGATTCAAATTTTAAACTTCACATTCTACGCAGTTAGGTTTTTGAACTTTTTAAATTACTTGCTGGCATTTCCTCCCAGCGCCCCCGCCTAATGTCGGTACCATAGCTGTTTCGATTGCCGCGTCACGTCTATACTTGAGCGGCACAATGGCGCCCGGGAACAAGATCATAAGCACGTGCTCCTCCTGCTGGGCTAGACTGGGAGGGATGAAAGAACATGAAATGTAACTATCGCTTATTTACTTTATCAATAAAATCAGGAAATACTACAGCTAACCTACTACCTACAGCACCTGTCTGAAATGGTTCTCGATATTGTCAGATAATTAGCCCTTTGTCTGTCTACCCCGTAAGGTACAAACGTGATTTAATCCCATGCAGTGGCACGCAGCACCGTGACGCGACGCGCATGCCTCCGCATCGCATTCTGTCGGGAGCTGCTGAAAAATGAACTGCAGCTGACCCGGATTTTCCACTGGCCGGTCAGGTGGGTTGTTCTCGTGAATATAATAAAATTTCATTTAATTTAATATTCACCTACGTGTACGCTCTCCGGATTAACATTTTCACAGGAAATAAGACTTAAAATATCGAAGGATTTATTGATAATATTTCTTTGAACTGTAGGGTTGGGTTGAATTAAATGAACACTACGAAAGGTGGCATTCCGATTCGAGCCACGTATTACTGAGTGTAATACTATCAAAAATAAAATATTTTACCTAATAACAAAGCTACACTATTTTCCTGGTAATACGAAAAGAAAACATTAACATCTGCATTCTTCGTGATAATTTAAAATAAAGACCTCAATTTTATTATTGTTTTGCTATTACAAGTCTTCTGAAACAAAACCTCTTCAGTTTAATGGGTCAGTGCCATGACATTTTGGACACACTGTACTGTTAAAAAATATACCGGGTGTAAGGGATAGTGTACTAAAAAAGGGATAGCTCAGTCAACGAAACTGAACAACTTTCAGCAGGAAATTCTTTCAGGAAATGAAAAGAAAATAAGAATAAAAATATTGTTGAAACAATGTCCATTGGGTGGAATGTAAGTGTTGCATCGTTTGCACCAATCCCGCGCCAGTTTATGTCGCCGTGACTTGGCAACCCGCCCGCGGCTACGAGCTACGCCGTAGACCCTAGCTACGAGTGTCTACGGCTACGTAACCGTAGCAGATTCTTTAACCTAATTTACTTCAACTTCAACAACTGTACCTACACCTAATTCTAGTGAAAGCGGTAGGTGATACAGTCAGTTACTAATGGGCCTCCCGATGGGGGTTTCTGCCCATTCTTTGTATATGTTACCACGCAATCCCAGAATTCGCTCATTGGCCGGAAAAAAGGGACATTCCGCGGATTGTGCATTGTGCATTCTTCTTTTTGTTCTGTTTGTTGAATTCATTATTTTTGGGAAAATTATATAGGTACGCATTTCATCTTTTAGATTGACCGTACTTAGGGAAATATTTTTATTGCACCACCATACATAATGTGGAAGCAATCTTTTCTCAAGTTGTGAGATTGCAAACTCAAATCAAAGAGTAAATCTTCCGCAGCAGCTACGGAACACGTTCCGCAGCTCAATCGCACGTTACACCTGCATCATCTCTGCTGCAGCTCATACAGTCAGCGCACATCTACGGAATACAACTAGGGTTTTTTTTACTTCACATTCTATACGGGGTGTAAAGGACAGCGTACCGAAGACTGATAGGGTTTACTCAGTCTAGGAAACTGAACTACTATCACCAGAAAATTCTTTCAGAAAATGAAAAAAAACTTTTTGCTTCCATACAAATTGTCTGGTCGAGGTGGTAATTTTGTATGGAAAAGTCAATTTTTTTTCATCTCCTGAAAGAATTTCCTGGTAACAGCTGGTCATTTTCGTGGACTGAGCAACCCCTATCAGTTTTCGGTACGCTGTGACGCTTCTTACACCCGTTATTTCCCGTCCCGTCTGGGGGGGTACCACCTCCTTGCTTATTTCTGCTGCCAAGCAGAAGTGTTCGAACTTCTGTGTTTCGGTTTTAAGTGCAAGGGAGCCAGTAAAATTACTGACACATGGACACAATCCATCTCGGTCTCGTGCAACAGTCAACACACTCTGCTAGTCTGGTGGGATAGTAGCAGTATAGGCTACGGTTCTGCTTACCATCATCAGGTGGGCCATATGCTTAATTGCCACTGTATAACATAAAAATAAAATTGTAGAGGTGTAAGCACTTGACTAAAGTCTAGACTAGTGGTAATTAAGTCGATGATGGAGTGAACTCTCACCTCACTCAGAAACACTGGCGTTCCCACTCACTCACAGAAGATGTGAACTAAGAATTTGGCACCGGACTGCGGTAGGAGTTTAGTTTAGTTTGCTGTGGCAAAAGGAAAATTGTCTAATGTGGTTTTACCGCGCACCTTTGCTAATTGCTAATTAATATGGCAAGGTCGGCTGGAGCAAGGAGCAACATAGCTAATAATATGACCGTCATCATAAAGAGGGAGAAATGTTCTGCATTCAAGTCAAGCAATACGTATTATATTTTGATTTTTGACGGTTGAGACCATCGGTCTCATAAAATTTATTTCAGTTGGTGTGCGCCTAGTCCAACTCCCGCCCGCTTTGAGGAAAGAAGAATGGGCGCGTCGTCCGGGCCGCGATCCTTGCACTGCACGTCTTAGCGGAGAAATCGCAGTCGTGCGTGCTCTGAGCATCCCCTCTTGCTAATAAGAGTCTAGCTGATACCGCCTTTTGTTGGTTCTGTGATCTAGTGGTTTGAACTTTCGACCCTTTAGATCCAAAGATCGTGGGTTCGATTGCTGCGGGGAAAACTGGATTTTTTTTCCCCATTTCGGTTTAGGTCCAATGCAGGCTGGATCACCTTCTGATTGTCTGTTAAGTAAGATGATTCCGTACGTTAAGCCGTGGGTCACGGTCAGTATCTTTGATAGTGGTTGGGTCGCTTTTATTTCTTTACTTTTCAAAAGGGCCGTATATTATTGTGTGGCCATGGGCCCTAGCACAGTTTTAGACAGCTCACAATAATCATCCGGTGACCGATAAATGACTAATAGATCTCCAGCTAGAAAAATGTTGAAAGAATTAGGTACAAAAAGCTGCCAGGGATGACGTGACACCGCGATACTAAAAAAGCTGTAAACAGAACGCAGAACATTTTTCCCACTTTAGAATAAAACTAAATTTAATACAGCTAGGAGTGCCAGTTTTAATATGCGGTTGAACATTTTGACATTCTGTGCAACATGTACAATACGGCTACGCTTATATTGAATGTGGCGAAAAAAGGTACTAAGGCCGCTAACATGGCCATCAACGCCATTTTTAAAGTTCTCCCAACATGCAGCGCCCCCGCCCACGTTCATTATTAGTGTAGCCGTACTGTATAACACGCTCAAGTGACCGCTTGCACAGGCTAAAAAGCGCAAAAATAGAGTTCGTAAATATAACACCGCCAGAGTTTGGATGTTCAACTTAACTTTTTCTCTGTTACCGAGATTCAAGTTAGTTGTGGACCACGCTGCATGCTAAATATAGTTCAACTTTACATGTTTGAAATTTTGTAGTTTGATTTGCGGCTCCTCGTAAAAAGGATCCGCGTATGTTTTTTTAATAAAGTATTTTGTGTTAGAAAAACATAGAATGTGCCAGCTGCATCTCCTCCCGGGCATGCTGTAAGAACAGAACAAAATGGTCACGGTTTATCCTACTAATATTATAAATGCGAAAGTTTGGATGTTTAAATGTTTGTTACGCAATCACGCTTCAACCACCGAACAGATCGGAATGAAACCTGGCACTAGGTTAGATCCTGGAGTAGGACATAGGCTACTTTTAACCGCGGAAAAACCTTCATTTCTACGGTAAAACTCATTTATCGTGGGTGAAACTGCGGGCGTAAATCTAGTCTAAGCATATCTAAGCATACAAACAGACACATATATAGATTGACCTCCTCCAGTGCATTGTACATGAAACGGTGTCTCCGCGGGAATGCGGCGCCGCCCTCGCCGGCCATTTGTATAAATATCCAGTGGAAAAACTCGCGGGTGGATTAAGTTGCGCGCCGTACATTATGGGAACATCCGCGTTATATTTCACTGAGTGGCATGAGTTATGTGCCGCCGGACCAAGCCGCCGACTTACGACGATCAGCTGATGGAGAATTCCTTTTCCTAGACGGTTTTAGTCGCGTTTATTTAAATATTAAGTGTGACGATAATGTATTTGTAGATTCGTTTCTTGCTTTTATTAGGTACCCGGTCAGGTACCTATTAATATTATTTACACACCTCTGCATTATTATATCAACATAATGTATCAAGGAACTTGCGTTTAAAGCAAGAAAATAATCCCAAGGGATTTAAAGTTGTATGGAAATCCTTAATAGCCCAAGGGTTATTATGTGATTTGAATTTGGAATGTCATGTGAACTACTAAGAAAATAATTTTCAGAAAAAAAAATATGGCTGTGTGTGTATTAAAACTGTTGCCACACTCGCCTTCTGCGCCTCCCGGCGAGTGTAAAAAGGCTGTATGACTAGTTATCTGTATGTGCTCTTTGCTTTGTATAAAAAAAAGAAACTAAAAAAAAGAAAACGCGGTTTGATTTTGCAAAAGTTTTTCTCTCATTGATTATTACTTCCATTTCGTAAATTGTCGAGTGAAATTAATATTTTGACTCCAGAAGACATTGTGACTAGTATTTTATCGTATTTTGTTATTTATGTTGAATATGTTAAATACGATCAATTCGTTTTTTGGAAAAATACGTAGGTAGTGGATTGTGAACGTGAAGTGTAGTTCAGTGAGTGTGAATTGACTTTCGGATCTGTTGCTTCTGGTATGTTTTCAATATTTATTTATGTATCAATATTACATGATTAGGTATATTTCTGAGCTTTATTATCTTACAGACGCCTGCCACCGTCTAAGTAATCTGTGCAGTAGGTGTGTAAAATATAGTATGCTCCTCGGGAATAAATGTGTCTTCGCCTTGGGCAGACTTGAATCCCTCGCTACATTCAGGATTCTTGTCATAATTCCCTCGCTTCGCTCAGGAATTAAAGATTTAATTCCCTCGCTGCGCTCGGGAATTAATCCTAGAATCCTTCATTCCGCTCAGGATTCAATATGCTGCCCGTGACGTTAGACACTGCTTTATTCCCTCGTTGCCTAATATACTATAGCCGGTTTTCAGACAACAGTGACGTTATTGCCTACTTGAAAAGAAAGTAGGTAGGTAGTATCTGGGATATAAATAAGAGTTTTCAAGCCGCCACTGCTTAGCATTAGCTTCTGATATAGCTTAACGACTAATATCTACGATACCGAACCGGGTTTAACGGCTTAACGTGCCTTCCGAAGCACGGAAACGCTCGAGTTGTATACCACTACCGGTCACCCATCCATCGCCTGGCCACGGCGATGGTTGCTTAACATTCGTTATCGAAATTAATAAGCACTAACCACTTGACCACGAACGACTCTATAAGTACTATCTAACCTAAATCAAAAATCCTCGTAAAATAAACAATTTTATCCAAGAAATATGGAACAAAAAATGGTAACAATGATGTTTGACAATTTTGTAACCAAATTTCCAATGAACATATATTTTAAAATTGTTAAGAAAAGTTGATCGTTTTTTGGAGTACATGAATAATCTAAGCTATAGTTACATCATATATCTTTGCAATTTATATTTTCATAAACTCAGCAGAAAAATCTCATAAACTTCTTCACTACTAATAGGGCTCTACATTATCGTAACTTAGTATTTAAGTCTATGCTTACATTATAATCCTATGGTAAAACCTCTAGTTGTTTACAAAATGAAAGAAGTGGTGAAACTTAACACTCCCAGCTCCCAGTAGTGCAGTTGTTAAAGCAGTGATTAATCCTGGCGACACGAGCCGACGGGATCATTCCGCATAAGTCCCTTTTTTTCGACCAATAAGCGAATTCGGGGATTGAGCGTAACATAAAATATTATACAAAATAAAAAAGTGGCGAAACTTTACGTTTCCAGTTCCCAGTAGTGCAGTTGTTAAAGTAGTGGTGCGAGTAATCCTGGCGACACGAGCCGACGGAATCATTCCGCGCAAACAGAGCGCTGTTCTCAATTGCAACAATCGCAGCGCCTCGTTCTGGCGAACGGCCAATTGTTGATATTTTCCGCGCCCGCTGATAAGTTAATATCAGTGCGATCCTCTCTATGTCGACGAAAGACCGATATAAAGCTGTTTTCAGTCTTTTAAGCATCCATCGGTGCTTTTGTTTGGCGTGTGAGTTCGAAGTTTTAACACATGCAGCAATGCATAATCAAACAAGTTGATGGCGTGTGTGGGCTCGAACCGCCGCCCGATAATACCGCGACCACAACAATACATTTGTCATGTAAGCACGTTGTTAACAACCATTCTGTTGGAATATTTGTTCGTATTTTTGTTTCCAATCTCGTAGAGTATTGCTGCGAGGCTCTCATTAATTTCAAAAATAATATTGTTTGTATAAATGTGTGTGTAATGTTGTCGATAAGTAATAATGGCCACAATTCGGCGTAAACAAGAATTAACTAAAATAAAACCATCGCCGTAATTTTTCGTCTTGAGCGAAAAAAAAAGGATGACAGTACTTATATAATTCTTTTATTTTAATCTTGTTTACGCCGAATTATGGCCATTGTTGATATTTTGAAACTGAACAACTTAAAACAGCAAAATCTTTTGGCTCTGCCGTACATAGGTGGGTAATACTTGTTTTACAGTTGTTTTATTGCGATTTAAAAAATATTTGGGTTGATTTGTTCAATTTCAAGAATAGTGGAAAAGATTTAACTTATAAAATGAAGTTAATGTTATGAGCAATGCCTTAATGGCTTAATACGCTTTGATAAATATAAGTATTTTAATACGTAGCTTATACTAACACCGTAATGCCATAATACTATACAATTAACGTGAAAATACTTATTTCATACTTTTTCTCTGATGTTTATAAATATTGTTTTTGTAGCTATAATGATAATCCGATTTGGGACCATCATCCTCAACAGCACTGCCCTCTTGTAATCAAACCGGATTTAATTAAAGATATTTTTCATCGAGAATATTGCGAGAATATCAAAATCCTCAACAAAAATACTAAGTATCTTTATACCTAGCTATATTTAATAAAAGAATACTATATCGTAATCTGAATAATTAAACGTTAAAGGAATCACATAAACTGGAATTCAAAAAAGCCTAGCGATTGGTGCACACACGTGGCTTCTCCGTTGAAAACTGGCTGGGATTGCTATGATATATATTGCCTTTGAAAAAAATGCCATATTTTTCACACACTAGATAATACTCGTAGAATCACAGAATAGACAATAGTACATACATACATACGTACATAAAATCACGCCTTTATCCCTAATGGGGTAGGCAGAGCAAAAACGACCTAAGCAAAGGTCGTTTTGCCACGTCTGACAAGTTTTGAGGGTTATTACAGATGATTATGATGTACAGGTTGTGACGGGTTGTCAGCCCATCGCCTAAAATTGCAATACACTAAAACCCTCGAATCCCTTAGCTGGTTTTTACAGCATGCCCGGGAGGAGATGCAGCTGGCACATTCTATGTTTTTCTATCACTCCCAGTCCAGCATGGACTCTTTTAATAATCAATCAATGTGTTAAAGCCAGCGTTCCTGACAATCACTAAGATTATCCTTTTTAAATTAAAAGCAACAACGCCAACAAGGGAAAAGATCAAAAAGAAAGCATTTTATTTCACAAGTTTAATAAAATGTTCGTTATTTTTAAAGCTCCCGTGAGCTCTAACATAAAAAAATTGAAATTGACGTTTGCTTCAAGCTGTAACAATACAAAAGAAACATTTTACAAACATGCTAAGTTAGATTTTTAGGGATTATGAAGTACGCTAACGGAATTTGTAATAATAAATTTAATTTAACGAAATCAGCTTGGATGGCGGAACATCGCGTGTAAATTACGCTTTATGATTCATCTCACGTCGTTTTGTTTTGTTTGGTTGGTATTACTGGAAACCTACACCGTTCGTTTCGTAGCATATCACGTATTTATACGTGACATTAACGTGAAACATAGAGTTTTGGAGTCCGATCGCCGGGAAGGACCAAAATGTTAGTCACTTATCGGATTTGTTTTCTGAGATTAAGGAGCAGGCTGCTTCACCTGTTTATCTGATTATTTGAAGAGCACTTTAATTTGATAACTGTCTCTTACAGTGGTCACTTTAAGTTGAATTGCTTATAAAAAAACAGCCGAAGCTAAGCAACAATACGGCAACAAGCTAAGAAAATGCTGATGCCAACTTTACTGCTTCTGTCACGTCAATGGTTACACTGAATTTGATCTACAATATTGATAATTTTTTGCATGTCTTGTCATTTAAAGTGCTGATTAATAAAAGCTACCGTCCGTGTGTTCCGTCGGTGCGTGAGATTACCAGTGCCTTAACAGGCGTCTTCTGGGTTAGCTCGCTCCATCGTCGACTCTTTCACAGTCATCGCCGACCTTTGTGTCTAGAGTCAAGAGCTAACCCACTCCAAGTAAAAAAAAACCTACAAAAATGTTAATATGCTACTATAGCGCAAAGCCGTAGACATTCGTAGCAATTTCGTAGCCGTTGATCTGTAGACCCTCGTAGCGGGAGTGGTGCCAAGGTGCCAACACACGGCGGCGCGGAGCAATGGTCGTATTATGTAAATTTCTAAAACACTTCACGTAACCAATGAGATGGACGGGAAATAATATTATAGTCTTTTTTCTTCTAACATAAAAATAGTCTATTAGCTTTCCGCCCCGCGGCTGAATGAGTTTTTATCTTCGCGATTGCTATCTATCATCCTGCCAAATCTTCTTTTTTTGTCGCTTATGATTGAAAAGGCAAGAAACTTATTGAATCTTATGATAATTGGTGGAAACAATGGGATTTATGCGACACCAACACAACACACTCGAATCAGTGGTCTATCTTTGTAAATTTTTGAAACACTCCACGTATAAGTTTTCAGATTTTCACACTTCACGTAGCCTATGAGATGGGCGGGAAATAATACAGGCTACACAGATAACTTCTTATTTTACTTCTAGGATATTTTTAAATCTTTAATTAAATGGAAAGTCAAGCGTGGGATTACTTTCACTTCCATTTTATTTTTAACTGCTAAGTCTTTTCCTTGTTATTGAAGTTTTAAAACAAATGTGCAAATTGCAATTATATTTAGTCACAATCCGATAAGGTACTGTCGCTTTCTGGTATAATTTTGATCCAAAACTAAGACAAAGTATTCACGTTGCTGAATAACTAAACCATATTTAAGATTTTTTTCTTGAATAGGACCCCACCTGAAATGTGCCGCTAAATTTCCGGGTCAGCTGCAGTTCATTTTCCATGAGCTCTTGACAGAATGTTATACGCGGTCGGTCATGCATGTCGCTGCATGGCGCTGCACTACCTTCTGTAGTAAGGAATCGAATCATTACAAAGCGAGTTTGAGTTCGTATCAGAAATGTCATTTCAGTACAAAACGATCTGTCAAATCCATACTTAATATTGCTCTCAATCTTGAGATCGTTTTATAAATACGAGCCTTAGTAGTTACCAGTTAGATTTCAAGTAGGTACGTCTCCTCACAAGCATGCATTACAAGATAAGAGTGAGAGTATTCTTTAAATCGCTTCACCGTGAAAGGCACAGCAGGAGAAATCCCTGCACGTGCTTATTTTAATTTATTACAATATAAGCTTACGCGGATTACTCCAAAGCGCTTATAAGGTAATTTAAAGGTTATTACTAACTAAATAACTAAATAATCTTGTTCTCTGAGCGGCATTGTGCCGCTCTAGTACCTACTTATAGACGCGACGCAGCAATCGAAACAGCTGCATTCAGAGCGGAAATCATAGAGGAAATAGCTCGACGTGCGGAATGCGAGTCGTTCACACTGAAAATGTCATCCGATTGCACTCACAGGAAGCAAAGCCGCATAAAGGTACCTACTATTCCAAGTTGGACTGCACGCAGCAACAGCAGACTGCACCAGTAGGTATACAAATACAATACACGAACAACTGTAAGATTATCGCTGTAAGAGATGTCATAAATATAAGAGAAACAATATAGCGATCATCCTATAGTTTTTCGTGTATACCTATTGCTGCAGTCCGCTGCTGCTGCGTGCAGTCTAACTTGGAATAGTACCTTAAGAGAATTTCCTGTGATTACCGGTGAGGAAAATTTATAGTTTATAACCAAAAACTGAACTGTATTCGGCAAATGGATTCAGAAGCGTAATTAATCTAGCTTTTATACACTCTAGTAGAGGGCTTATGACGGCGCAAAATTCTTGTCACGATAAAAGCTCCAAAATATTTTCTTCTTCTTGTCGTGAGGGTTTCGAGTCGATCGACCCGATGAACCCTGGTGTCACAGTTTTTAAACTGCCTAAAAGCACATCTAATTAGGCCTCAAACATGGTTTATGTAACGTCCACTATCAAAGACAGCTGCCGGGACCGACGGCTTAACGTGCCCTCCGAAGCACGGAATCTTTTTTCTTCCAGACAATCAGGAGATTCAGTCTGCATTGTCTAGCTAGCCAAACTGGGGAAAATCTCACAAAGTGATAAATTGAACCTAGGACCTCCGGATCGGAAGCCCATGGCTCAGATCACTAGACACAAAAAGATTGCTGAAAATGTAAAATTCTTAGCGTTCTCAGCTCAAAGATGAAGTGAGAGTGAGTTACTTGACGGGGGTGACGTTGCGTGCAGGGAGTCAAAAATTAATACCTGACTAAACTTTAGGGTGTGATCCTACTCATGAAACTGAACAACTTTCTCCAAGGAAAATAGGTCGGAATAAGAAAAATCTATTTGACCCTCCCATACAAATGGTCTCAACGGCTCCAGTCATTTTGTATGAGACAATCTTTTTTTTTATATTACGACATATGTTCCTTGGGGAAAGTTAAAAATTTTGATCCCCATTTTTTTTTACTCCCGGTATAATTTATTACGTTGCGAGGTCGTATGTTTATTTACTCTTCTAATAGTTTGGATAAATTATTCTGTGATAATATTTTACTGATGAACGCGCCAACATCGAAGGTCACTAGTAATTGACCCTTAAGTTTCTAATTGCTTACCTGTTGCCTTAGTTTGCTTAACTTCAACTTGGTGTATCCTTAATGACTTTACAACAATAAATTGAAGGTTACTTAAACACTTTAGTTCGATTATTATCCGAGGTTTTCCAAGTAATTACTTACGAGTACAATAAGACTTCCATACTGGACTGGGAGCGATAGTAAAACATAGAATGTGCCAGCTGCATCTCCCCCCGGGCATGCTGTAAAAACTAGCTAAGGGACTCGAGGGTTTCGGTATATTGTAATTTACAACTGGCTGACAACCTGTCACTACAGCAATATACAATTCTATCTTTAAAAAACCCTCAAAAACATGTCAGACGTGCGTGGCGGAAGTAGTAGTGCCGTCCTTTTCTGTTCTCTCATGGCAAGAAATTACGAATATGGTATAATTTTAGTTAAATCGTTTTTCCGTCTATTAAGTCAATGTTAGATTGTTATTTTAATGAGAACAATATTGTCTCTCAGCAGGATCGTCAACGCGCAAGTTATGCCTCTGCTGGTGTATCAGGGTTTCATAGGCTGTAGTTTATAAGTGTATTGATTCATGTGTCATAGGAAATCATTTGTGTTAGATTAAAACACTGATTTGATTAAGTAGGGCAAAAATTATTTCCTATTTATGAACAAGGTGTAGCTATAATACTATAGGTAGTTTAGTTTGGTAGTTTATAAAGCTATAGCTGTCTCGCTGTCTCCCATACATTTAGTGTGGTTGGTATTCCAAGTATCTGGCTCAGTGTTTCGGAAGCAGCGGACTAGTAAATAAGCGGACACATGCACTGCGCGGTGTCATGGTGTCGCTGTCGGAGGCGTTTTTGCGCCGGAACCGTGTATGAGTTAGTGCTTAGTGGAACCGCCGCGTCCGGCCGGCCGCGCAGACACCGCCACAGGATATACAGGGTGTAAGAGACAGCTTTGCGCAAACTGTTAGGGGTTCCTCAGTCAACGAAACTGAACAACTTTCACCAGGCAATACTTACAGAAAATTTAAAAAAAATATACTTCCCCAATTCCCCACAGAAATTGTCCTTTTTGAGGTGGTAATTTTGTATAGGCCCCGTACTTTGGGGACGTCAAATTTATTTTCGTTTCCTGAAAGAATTATACAACGTGTAACAGAAAGGGTATATGCATCGAGAAATGTGTGAATCTACCCATGAAACTGAACAACTTTCCCTCAGGAACATAGATCGAAATACGAAAAAAAAAATTGACTTCCCATACTAAATACGCTATCAGCTGATGCATTTTGTATGAAAGGTCACAATTTTTTTTTCTTATTTCGACCTATGTTCCTTAGGGAAAGTTGTTCAGTTTCATGGGTAGATTCACACATTTCTCGATGCATATACCCTTTCTGTTACACGTTGTATACTTTATGAGACAGTTTCGTTGACTGAGGAACACCTATCAGTTTGCGAAATAGTACTAGCACCACAGTCGCCACACCGCCGGGACAGAAGCAGCGGCCGTACAAACAGCGCCGCCTGCTATCACACCCGGCTGAAATATCGCTGAAGTTTCAAACAGAAAACTGAATTTGAAATCCAGACGGTGAAACACATACAGCAAAGAAAACGTAAATATTCATCGAGGCATAATAATGCGCTTATTTCATAATTTTGTCTCGTTTCGTGCAAAGCATGATAGGAGGGCACACCAATGCTGTGATATGTGGTCTAAGTGGATAATCCTACTTACAAAATTCAGTCAAGCCTGATTTAGGTTACTTTATTTATTTTTTCAATACTTTTCAATTACAAAGAGGACTCTCATCTATATTTATTTATTTTAAAATGCATTTATGTGATTATCATGGTGTGTTTTCATTTATTTTTAAATAAAATGTAGTAAACTCGTTCCAAAAAGTTGAAGGTTATATATCCTCAAGCGCGTAGGAAAACTAAGTACACGAGCATTTCGCTGCCGACATTGACAGCGACTTGGGAAATTAGCGCGCGCAATTTCTCACTGCGAAATTCAAAACGTTCCAAACTCCCGCCAAAACGTACGCTTCATACTCAGAATCAACATTCGAGAACATTCGCCTTATTTCTTGTAGGCCTTAAAATAATGCAACAGCTGGGGGAATAAAACACGTAGTATAGAACAAAAGATAATCAAGTTAAGAGGTCTTTCATGCGTTGCAGATTTATGAGCGAGATCCTTATTGGCCCGGTAAATACGTGGCAGTATAATTAGCCGTACAAACAGGGCGAACAAAGATGTCGGCAAAACCACAGGGTGAATAGAAGGAACAGTAAGATATTTCGATAATATTATCGAAATAAATTAATAACTGCCTTCGTGGTCTAGTGACCTGCGCCATGGGCTCCTAATCCAGAAGTCGGGTTCGATTCCCAGGGGGGAACACAAAGTTGTTAGTTGTCAATTTATCACTTTGTGAGATTTTCCCAGTTTGGTTAGGACAATGCAGGCTGAATCACCTGATTGTCAGAAGGTAAAAGATTCCGTGCTTCGGAGGGCACGTTAAGCCATCAGTCCCATTCGCTGTCTTTGATAGTGGTCGTAACAAAAACCATGTCAGAGGTCTATTAGCTGTGCTATTTAGGCGGTTTGAAAACTGACACCAGCTTTCATCGAGTCGATCGTCTAACAAGAAGAAGAATTAAAATAATGGAAGATTTTTTAATATTGATCTACCGCTCTTCCTACTAAAATAGTGCAAGCCTTACCCAACACGGTAACGGTAATATTCTTGATCTGTTACCTCTTTAACGCGTTAACACCAGGGTTAAACTTCACATTTTTAAAATGGGTTTATCAACTTGACAACTCCACTCGATACAAGAAGAACGCATTAAGTAGTCGACCTTTTAGTTGAAAATGAAAAGTTAAAACCATTCGCCTTATCACATCACATAATCATCAGGCAGTTCAAATGAGTGAAGATACCTACCGCGTCACTATATAGTTACCTAAGAACTTTTAGGTTTTTATTTTGTGTCCAATTTGCCTGAACAATAGTCCTGCTCCTTTTACTTTTGCTGTGGCGCAACGGAAAGACGTAATTCCGTCTTATTTCAATGTATCCGGCTAAGCCCTTCTCGGTTCAACCAAAAACGGCTTTATAATTATAAGATATATAAGATAATGTAAGCTTTTATGAAAGGATATGAAGTCATTTTTCAGCTTTCACGTTTTATAAATTTTTTGCCTCTCCAAAGCCAAAAACTGCGAGCGTAGCTTTAGCGCCTGAAATATAATGTTGCTTGCTTTCTAAAGAGGAAAAGTTATATGAATTCCGAACAAGAATAAATTGCCAATATTTCAACATTCCTAAGGATCAGGATTAACAATCTATGGCCCGTATTTATAATCAGCTCTCAAGAGTGACAGCTAGACTGAATTCGTATCAGAAATGTCATTTCAGTACAAAACGGGCTGTCAAATCCATACTTAATATTGCTCTCAATCTTGAGATCGCTTTATAAATATGACCCTATATGTCTCATCAAGTGATTTGATTAAACTCAGAATAGGAAACATGGAGTGGAGTGCAGGAAAAGTGGAGTAGGAACGGATCCCAGCACTAGGCTGGGAATTAAAACGCTAGGCAGTAGTTGCAGAAGAAGACCGAGGGATGGGATCAACCAGATCTACCTCCTAGTAGTGGACAACAGCAACACAGGCTTATAAAAAAGTCGCGCTGAACAATCCCAACAAAGCAGTGGGCTCCGCAAGGGGCCGCCTGGCTCGCAACCACCCTCTCACCGGAGTTCGGCGCCAAACAGTTTGAAAGCTTGATACTTGATAAAGGTATTTTCAAAAATTTCAAACTTCCGATTTCGAAAATTCTTTCACAGTGACAGCGAGTTTGAGTTCGTATCAGAAACGTCATTCCAATACAAAATGACCTGTCAAATCCACACTCAATATTGCTCTTAATCTTGAGATGGCTTTATAAATACGAGCCTTAGACAAGTATCGGCAAAGGCGAAAAAACAGTGAAAGGTTAAAAGCACCTGCGACGGGAGCAATGGAAAAAGCCTATAATAATAGCTCATGTGCCGTCAAAGGCAGAATTCGTTCAAACGAAACAGTCACTATTATTCGTGACACCTAGCGCCATATAGGTAACAAAATAATGCACTAAATATTAGAAAACGTTTAGATCACTTTTTAAAATTAATCTGAATTGTTTTTTAAAAGAACAATTATCCTTCACCTTTATTACTCAGACGAGAAGACATGCTCTACTTTTTTAATTAACTTACTTATAAAATATTACGGCCTACATGCCTTTGACAAGGACTGGGTAAACATGGCTCAAGATCGCGAAATGTGGAAGGAGAAAGGGGAGGCCTTTGCCCTGCAGTGGGTCATCCCAGGCTAACGAAAAAAAAAAAAAAAATTACGAAGGCTTATTTTTTTAAGATCTGGCTTTAACGTCGGGCTTGAACTCTCAACGTCACGGGCTTTCACCGTCCATGGCTTTTACAGAGTCCTATGCAGCAATGGACGAAGGTAAGTATTGTTTTAACCGTTTTGCTACTGCAAATGTAAAAGGCCTAAGCAATCTTTGAGAGCTAGTTTTAAAGTCATCTATGCTGGACTAGCTAGCAAGAAGCGATGAAAAAGGGTACGAACTCAAACTCGCTGTCACTCTTGAGAGCTGATTATAAATACGGGCCTTAGACTCGGCCCGAGTATTAAATTCGTGCCTTTTTTACAGTCAGCAAGAAAAACATTTAAAGTGATATTTAATTCTAAATATACATGAAATATTTAATAATTTGTTGTGATGATCCTAATTTATCTTGGTAGTCAGTTTATTTAAAGAATGTAGTAGGAAACCTTTATAAAGATCTTTATATTTTCATTTTAACATTGAGAGATAACTTGTTGTCATAGTGCTCACTGACTAACAAGGGTCTTAAATGTGAAGGCTACAGTACAGCGAAGGCTTATTCAATTTTCCGGTATAGCAACCTCGATCCGTCGGGAATCAGATCCGGAGAGGCAGACGTCATAATCCCGGAAACGAGGTGTAACGAGCTCCGTAATCCGGGTATTAATGAAACCTGATTATTCATTCATTACTACCCAACTGATTTACCACTCAACTGCGCCACCTGGCCAGGTGTTTACTGCGTACTTAACCCAAGAATAAAGTGACGATGTATTCATTATTCTAAGAAACAAACTTCCAATGAGTCCAATAGAGACTGAATTACCTGAAAAAAAACTGAGTTCAGTTTTTGCTGTATATCCAAAATAACTTTGTATTTCATCTTTTTAAAACTCTCACGGTTACAAAACCACGGAGCATTTCCCGATTTTAATAACTTTGTACTTCTTTCATATATGTTTATGTAGATAGTTTATTGAGGTCGCATCCCACACATAAGCCCCCATCCGTTGACACTCAAGTGAATATATTAAGCTCCCTCACCGCGGCACCTTAGCTCAGCATCCTAGTCGCGCATCCACAACAAAAACTAATTCAACTTCAGCGAGCACTCCAAGCTGAACAGTTTAGTAATTACTGGGTAACCCGATAACTTGCTACAAGAAACTGAAGTTACCGTGTTATTCGCACTAACTTTGTCTGATATACCGAGAGGGTGTAACTATAAGAAAACAATACCATCAACTTTGATTATTAGTAACGCTTGGGAATGGGAATCGTGATTTGAAAAACGGCAAGTGTAACAAAAATCGTAACTGTTACGTTACGTGACATTGGAATTGGAATGGAAGGACGCAACTTTTATACATAGATACATACTATCACGCCTGTATCCCTAATGGGGTAGGCAGAACGTCAACGACGCAAACAAAACAATGGTCGTTCCAACACGTCTGACAAGTTTTGAGGGTTGTTTAAGCTAGATGTGTGTGTATATTGCTGTAGTGATAGATTGTCAGCCCATCGCCTAAACTATACATACTGAACCCTCGAACAGTCCAGCTAGCAACTTTCATGATTGCTTTAAATGCGAACATAGCAAATTCAGTAGAAATATGCTGATCATTTTTAAGCCTAATGAATGTGGCCAATTCCGTCGAGAATAATTACAACTTTGTGATCGCAAAAAGCCTTGAAACTAAAAATGTATTGTACGTAACAATTTGTTCAAAAAAGATAATTTAATGACGGAACGATTAGAACAGAGGGGACGTAAAGTTCGCCCTTCCAAAGTGTCGCTTCAACAAGTTCAAATTATGACGAGTCATGATTTCGGAGGGCGAGGGTGACTTGCCCTGTTTACATTACTCTGTGTCAAGCAAGCCACTGAACTACTATTATACCTACTAGCAGCCTACTAGCGTATAAGGAACAACTATTACGAACATGTCCCCAGAATTCATCCTGTCACTTTCTAAAATATGAATAAAAAGGACAGGAATACAACAGCTGATTTTAGTCATATAAAGTGTAGTATAGTAAATAAGACGACACCATCAAGCAGGCCATAGAGCTCGATTATAAATTTAAGTTGTCTGTCTCTTTCAGATTAAAAAGTTTGAAAAAGGACATGAGATTTATACTTTTTGGTTTTCGATGAATTGAATTTATGAATCTATGAATTTCATATGATTTTACCAAGATTTGACGCGTTATCTGTCAAATATAACCGTCATGTATTTAGATGGCAGATAAAATACAGAGGAAATGTGCAAAAAAATAATTCAGAGAATGTTTAAAACCATAGAGTATAAGTCACCTGTCCTTTTTTTATCTTATTATTTTAAAAGAGAGAGATAGATTTTAATTTTAGTTTTAGCGATGGCACCTATAATTAACCCCATAATCTTATTTTAGGCGTGTTACGTCACTTTGACAGGATTATAATCAGCGTAATATTTGTGTCTCTTTTATATTCATAGTTTAGACAGTGAAAGGAGCAAAGTAAAATAAACCTAACACTACAACCGATTCGGCACCATTATCGGATATAACGCAATCCATTAAAGCCACGGATGTTCAATTGAATCGACATCGCCGAGCCCCGACTGGAAATAATAAATGTCTCTCCATGTCTGAACGTCCGCGCAATTTAATAATGGCTGGGGATCCGGAATTGTGGAGAGTACGGCATAAGTTAATTACACTAATGAACAAGGGAAGAAGGTGCTCTCAAAAAATCCACCCCCAGATCACTGTGAAGTCTTTAGTAGGATGTTCACTGCTCGGTTCATTAGCGCGTTCCGTTCAGAAAGGACTACATGCTTCTCAAGGCGATGAATGTTTTTTATACTAAAAATCGTTTCTTCCATGCTGGACAGGGAGCTACAGGAAAACATAGAATGTGCCAGCTGCTTCTCCTCCCAGGAATGCTGTAAAACAAGCAAGAGGATTCGAGGGTTACAGTTTATACTTACTTACATAGAGATATTTCCACATTTCAGTCTAAGGCTCGTATTTATAAAGCGATCTCAAGATTGAGAGCAATATTAAGTGCAGATTTGACAGTTCATTTTGTATTGGAATGACATTTCTGATACATACTAAAACTCGCTGTCAGTCTCGAGTGCTGTTTATAAATACGGGCCTAAATTGCCCTCAATATTTCTCAGACGCGGTGAAATCGGCTTTTACTATTTCATAATCATAATTCAAAAATAACCGCGTAATTTATCACTCTCTTCAGCGACAGAGATTTTTTACGGTCCTTTGTGTAAAAAAATCCTTATTGAAAGGGGTAATAATAGCCATTGGACACCTGCTAACTCCATAAGCATCACTTGCGCACAAACTTCTCGCCAACTTTTAAGAATCCCTTGTATTATTTCATTTCTCCACGAGTTTTATATTTGCCGGCGTTTGCATAGTGCAATATGAGAAAAGCTGTCATTCCCGTGAATATGAGTTTCTGGATACACCTAGCTATGGCGATGACACGACAGTGCAGGCGCGGCTTGATATTACTTACTTTGGAGTAAAGAAGTCCACCTACAGCGTACCTCTTTGCGGGAAAATGACAGGTGACAATTTTAGTCAAGATTTACCTGCCGTGTAGCAGGTTTGAAATCCGATTTTAGTTTCTAATGATTTAGAAATCCGATTCTTGTTTCTAATTCTAATGGTTCACTGCAAGACATGGGCCTGTTGGTCCTACCCGGCGCATTGCCGAGCGCAGCAGCGAAAATTATTGCCTAGTCCCAGAGTTTTAAAAGATTTACCTATACATATCATAAGCAATTAACAGGTTTACCTAAATTTCAAATAACCGATTTCCTATCACATCAACTTGACATTATGATAATTTACTATACGTGGAATGTGATACGTGGCCTGTATTAGGAGTACAACCTTCTTTATAAACAGAATCTTTCCCTAGGAACAATATGTAAAATAATTTTGAGGCTGCTTGAGGCAAGAGATACAACCATAGGTACCATAAATCATCAGTTTGCACCCATGTAGCAGTTTCCACGAATTTGTGGATCCCCGTTTGCCAAATAACAAGATTTGTTTTTATTTTACAAATTGACATTTAATATTGATTTTCTTTTGTCATGTTTACTTTCTTTTGTTTGACATAATTTGTATAATTTATTCTTTGACGATCATATTATCCTTGGACATTTTCATTAGGTATTATTGTAATGTAATTATGAAAATGATAGTATGAAATAAATAAATCTATATCTATAACAATGTCAGTTTTGATTTTCGTTCGCTCCATTTCACGAAATCCCCTTATATCTCGGAGAGTTGTGAAAATAATGATTTTTCAAAAAAAAGGCTTGAAAGACGCGTATTTACAAGAGCTGTAATTTGCAAAAAGAATTATTCTAGAAAATCAAAAACGAAAAAAGTTATGGCCGAATTAGTGAATAAAAAAAGTGCGAATTTTTTATTTAGGTGCTTCATATTTTGGAAACGAAGAATGATATCAAAAATTTTAGAAAAACTCGGACAATTTAGCCCGCTAAAATTTGAGCCTAAAACAAAGAGGATTGGCTCAAGGGTTTTAAAAAATCGACAATATTTTTTTCGAATTCTGTAGATTCATTTCTATTTGTTTGATAGTCGTGTGAGGCACTAAATCTGTGAATTTTTCACTTATTGACATGAAATTTGGTATGAAGATAGATTATTATAATGGCGCAAAGGGAATGTAAAAAAAAAAACAATTATTTTATTTTTGGACCCAATCCCATCCCATAATCCCACACAAATGAAAAGGAAACAAAAAAATTTGATACAAGGCTTTTTGGTATTAACTGCTTGGATTTGTTCTGTATCCATGCTGTATCCATTCTATGATAATATGAAAAATATATTAGAACATTATTTTGTTACAAAAATAATTGTAATTTTATTTTAATTCTATTGTATTTTGGAATTGATTTCGTAAAGTATGTTGATATAAATTCGTTTTGACGTTTATAATTCGAACATACCTACTATGTATAAAAAAAAAACTTGACTAGGTAGGTAGGTAGAGATAATAATCGTGCGGCATGTAACCTCTCCCGAAAATAGCAGTAGCTCCTTCATTAGAGCACAGTGGGGTGGTCTCATACCTACTCTTGCCTACATTTTTGTCTCCTCCGTAGAATGATATTAAAAAATAAAACCTTTTATAAAAATAATTCAGAACCGAAATTTATTTTAATTCGCCTTCAGCATTTAAATTTTTTAACTAAAGCTCTTAATTTTATATTTAGCTTCCTAAAGAAGTTCTTTATAAAGAAAGCGAAATATAAAACAAATTGAAATAAAAACTGATGAAGTTTCAAACATAATTTAAAAAAATAACTTTTCAATATTTTTCTTAATTTTAATTGTTTCGAGCGTTAAATGTTCAATTGAACAAAGTGAACTTTTGACGAAATTCGAGGAATTATTTTAATTGGGGTCGCGAATCGTCGTGAGTTGAAATTCGTAGTAATTTCGTGTAATGAGTTTTTTTTTTTTAATAATCCTGTAGCAATAACATAACTTTACTTTTTTAAATTTAAATACTATTTATTTTTGAACATGAAAAAACATACAAAATTAACATTTTATTGGCCAGGAAATATCCCTATTCTGCTAATTAGGGTCAACCCCCCAGTGAATGAACAACCAACACAAGCATTTAAGATAACAAACGGTTACTACTAGATAAAACGTTTCTTTTCCAGTTGAGAACAGTACTTTCAAAATTAAATTTAGGATCATTCTCTACAGTGCTACTTAGTCAACCTTAGTGTTCATTCACTGCTATTTTAGGTCATTTTTAAATATTTTATAACAACTTAAGACTAAAAAACTTTTATTAAAACTTGATAAAAACAATTTTTATCTGAGCTTGCAAATATACACAACATAAAGGATAAACCATCAAACATAAAAACAATTAAATTTGAAAATCTTCTTAAGTGTTCGTTCACTGGTGGGTTGACCCTACCTACATTCTATGCAAACAATTCGATCCCTTTCACTTTTGTGAAATCTAGGAAAAAATAACATGAAATCCGCGCGCTTACGAAGCAAATACAGCTTGGCGCTTGTAGAAATCCGGATTTTCACATTTTATTACATGAAACCGAGAGTGAAGAAAAACTGTCTACATCATGGCCGATTTGAGCTTTCCGGGTCTCGCTTATAGGTTGGGAGGAGGTGAAGAAAGAGATCATCTCATTGTGTAATGAAAATGTTGTGTTTTGGTGGGTGTCTTCTCTTTCTCTTTGGACAATGAATATATTTCTTTTTATTTAAAGCTTCGTTCGTCATCTTGGTTGTTTTAGCCAGCTCATTAATTATGATTTTTTTTTTAATGTTAGAAATGTGTTAATCAAAATCGGCATTATTATAAAAATAATCATAAAGATTAAAAGAAATAGTAAGTAGGTATTTATTTATTGATTAATATTCATTACATACAATGGTTTAAAAATTATATTCAACAACTCCTAACCTACAAAGATATCGCCCAAAACGCCTAATACAAGAGTGTTATAACAGCACTTGAGCGCAAAGGGCGAAGAGTACAGCACAGTGTCATCCTTCCATCATGCCATGCAAATTGAATCACGTCTCTCATCTGCTCATATCTATTTCTCTACGAACAAAGTTTTTTTTTAATTCTATATACTTAAGTATTCAAATTAAATTTATAATAAAACACTCATTTCACTAGTTCCACTGAATATATAATTTATTTTGCGACCGGTTTCGTCACTTCATCATCAGGCAGCTGCCTGAATTGAAATGAGTGTTTTATTATAAATTAACATGGAGTTCCCATCAAGAAATTACGACACAAAGTATAACATATTCAAATTAAAGTTTTTTTTTCTAATTTAAAACAGTGACAGACGTAGTATAGGTAACTTAAAAATCCTAAAAAATGTGTTATGGCATCATTGTAAAAAAACTCCCACTTGAAATGAAAATGAAGTTCCTCCTAACCTATAAAGATATCGCCCAAAACGCCTAATTTAAGAGTGTTATAACAGCACTCTCGAGCGCAAAGGGCGAAGAGTAGGTATATCACGGTGTAATCCGTCCATCATGCCATGCAAATTGAATCACGTCTCTCATCTGCTCATATGAGTGTCTTTCTCTTTGCCAGCGACGCGACGCCCGCCCCGGGAAACGTTTTATATTACGTCACACGAACGGAGCGCTGTGAAAATTAAAATCTGAATTTCTACTATTATAAGCGTTTAGGTTTATATGTGCAATAGCTATTATTTCGATGTTGCTAATTATTGTTCAGATTCATCATCATCACCGTTATTCAGATTAGGATAAGTAACATTTTTATATCTTCTTTTGTTTCCGGTTCGACGCACGATCCGATGAACCCTGTTATCATATTTTTAGCCCTGTATAAGGCCCCTGATAAAGTTTTAATATTACGTTAGATGGAGCGATGAAATTGCATGTTGAATGAATAAGTAATAATTCCTTTTGATTTATTGAAGCCTTAAATTTATTTAAAGGAAGATGTCGACATGGACTCCAAAATAGAACATCTGTGCAATAATCGATCGTCTTGCCTTGTCTTGTCTAGCCTAAATCATCCCACTACTACTGGGCAATAATCTCTACCGAAAGATATAAATTCCATTTTAAGTCTGCTAACATTGGCATCATCTTTGACTTTGTTTCTATGTACTCGTAGGTACTTTGCTATTGTGTCTGTCTGTATCTAATTTGAATAAAATATAAGTTAATAAAATGGTTGAGTAGGTACCTAAACTCAACTAAAATGGAAATAATTTAGTACTATAATGAAAACCGTTTGAATAAATTCCACTGTGGTGGCTAGCTAGCTAAATGTCAATAACTTCTGAATAACTTCTCAGCTTTTCCGCTAAAACCCTTTGCCGTTGAAATGTTCTTGTTCAAATTACACACAAAACCAGCTTTAAAGACGGTCGCGGTGCTTTCTCGAAAGTAAAGTTAAATTAATAACTGGAACTAAACTAATAAGATAAGTTCACAATCCGCGCAGCGCGGTGCGGCGCGGTGCGGAGTCCATTTCTGAAATAAGTTCTCGCCCGCTTGTCCGTTGCACATTGTTTGTGAATAAAGCGAGATTTTACACTGCACTGCTTCAGCTGGTTCGGGAAATACTTTACAGTAAGTTTTTATAATGTGAAGTCTGGATGGGAGAAAACGAGTCTATACAATCCGCCTTATAGAAAAATAATAACGATCGCGAATCGGGTCCGTCCAACTTATCCGTCTTTGTTCAGTAACTCTTGATGCCTGTGTGCCTGATGAAGGTTTCCTTGTTCGTCAGAATAAGGTTAATCTCATAGGCTAACTGCAGCTATGCGCGTTATGTTCCGTGCGCGATCGCGGATCGGGTCCGTCTTTGTTCAGCAACTCTTGATGCCTGTATGCCTGATGAAGGTTTCCTTGTTCCTCATAATAAGGTTAATCTCATAGGCTAACTACAGCTATGCGCGTTATGTTCCGTGCGCGATCGCGGATCGGGTCCGTCCAACTTATCCGTCTTTGTTCAGCAACTCTTGATGCCTGTGTGCCTGATGAAGGTTTCCTTGTTCCTCAGAATAAGGCTAATCTCATAGGCTAGCTGTAGCTATGCGCGTTATTTTCCGTGCGCGATCGCGGATCAGATCCGTCCAACTTATCCGTCTTTGTTCAGCAACTCTTGATGCCTGTGTGCCTGATGAAGGTTTCCTTGTTCTTCAGAATAAGGTTAATCTCATAGGCTAGCTGTAGCTATGCGCGTTATTTTCCGTGCGCGATCGCGGATCAGATCCGTCCAACTTATCCGTCTTTGTTCAGCAACTATTGATGCCTGATGAAAGTTTTCTTAATCTCAAACACGCGATATAAGATTTAAAGTCTTTATTTATAGGTAGGTATAATAAATATAGATTTGTCTGGTTCCAAATCTGAGAGATCATAACATTTTAAAAAATTAAAGCTAGAAAGCATGCTGGAGCGGCGTTGACACGATCTAAATAAACTTTGACAAAACAACTTTAATAAAAAGTGATACCTATCTAAAATATCCTGACTGACATATTGGATCAAAATTCTGTAGTTCGTTCGATACATCAAATGACGTAGTAGGTATTTGTAGCTAAATGTTGTCAAAATTGTAGGAAACAATACTCATAGCAGATTTATTGATAGATTCACCATCACTCAATTTTCTTCGAGGTGCCACGTGCCACCGCCATACAATCGAGTTAGAAAATTAGTGTAGAGCGTTTGTATAAAAAACCGACGGAGTTATAATTTTGACGCTATTTTTTTATCGACACTTATCCAAACATCTTTGAAAAGATTATTCGGTTTTTTTTTTTTATCTAATTGTAATGAACAACGGCGAAATCTCAAAATTAATATTAAACATTCACGATCGCTAGGTGGTACAACATAATAAATTATACATACATAAAATCACGCCTTTATCCCTAATGGGGTAGGCAGCGCGAAAACGACCGAAAGGTCATTCCGCCACGTCTGACAAGTTTTGAGGGTTATTTCAGATGGTCATGTGTATTGCTATAGTGACAGGTTGTCAGCCCATCGCCTAAATTGCGATACATTAAAATCCTTGAATCCCTTAGATGGTTTTTACAGCATGCTCGCGAGGAGATGCAGCTGGCACATTCTTTGTTTTTCTATCACTCCCAGTCCAGCATGGAAGAGTATAATAAATTATAAGCCATACTATAAATAAAACTATTTTTAACGGATTCAGTCTTCCGCGACCACGACCCCTGGAAAGGGTTCGAAACGTAGGAAAAATCAAAATTAAATAAACACAACTTAAATCCGTTAAAAATTGTTTTATTAATATGAGCATATATGAGTTACAGTTGTGCAAACTTTAGAAAACGTGTAAATTATAAGGCCTCACAGACGTCTAGTCTAATCCATGTCCAAACGCAAACCTCAAAGAACTAAGTGTTATTCTGCGAATACCAAACTTAGGTCTACAATAATTATTAATAATTCAACTAGGTGCCTGACGAACGTTTTATATTCTAAAATACACGACTGTTCTGTATAAAAAAGAATGTATAACTCAAAGATTTGCATACTCAAACAAAATTAAAACTTACGTATATTTACCTAGTTTACTTTTTTTTTGTACTAAGGTACTAAGTATCAATCATGGATGGAGTTTTATTACCTTGTTAAAACAACGTTTCATATTTTAAATGACCAATTTGCACAATAACTATAAGACATTTTTCGGGTTTTCTTACCGCGATTTAAATATTTGATGAGTTCCCGATATTTTGCACAAACGATAAGTAAGCTGAGTTTTCATCACAATCAATACACGAAAGTCACCTTTTCTATGAAAAACCGATTTTTCATTGTCAAGATCATGATCACAGCAACAATATTTTGAAAAACAACTGTATGTATTATACAACATGTAACAGAAAGGGTATAGTCAAATTTTTTTTTTCGTATTTCGACCTATGTTCCTTAGGGAAAGTTGTTCAGTTTCATGGGTAGATTCACACTTTTCTCGATGCATATACCCTTTCTGTTACACGTTGTATATAAGACATTTCTGAGTGATGTCGCAATACCGTGAAGGATTACCCTATGTCAGCTACGAGTATATCTGTGAAATTTCAATTACTACGGCGAGAACATTCAATAATACGTATGTTATTTGTACTTAGTTACATATTGCTTAAGAAAACTCATTTATAAAACACTTGCGGCAGTTTAAAATGTGGCGCGACAAAGTAAACTTGTTATTTTACACTGACTGAAATATTAAAAAAGGAAAAGACAGGATTTGAAATAAGATGTGTGGGACCTTCAATTTGTGAAATTGTGTTTGTGACCTTGAAAATGAGAATATCAAATGGAAACTGTTCCTCAAGGAACCTAAGACTAAAATTTTATCAATACAATAAAATTTTATTTTTTGTGGTCGTATTCAGCACTATATATTTTCTTTTCACAATAAATTACAGTGCAGATATCCTATTCAACAAAAACAAGTTTTTTATGTCCAACAAGTATCATGAAGATTATGTTATAAATACCGAAGGATGCCGCATACCAGGGATGGAATCAGATAAAAAGATGATGGCAAAATATATTTACTATCCTGAGAAATTAAAGCCTTGTCGGAATGCAAACTATTCTTTGTTAGAACAGAATGGAACTCACATCTGGATCGTCAATGATGCACAAGTTTTGAAACATTATAAAGTAAAATATAAAAAGCGCAAAAGAATAGTCTGCTGTTATAAAGCGTTTTTCAGACCAGATTACATAAAAAACATTAATGATAAGGGAATTGATCACAGAATAGAATATAAAAAATGTATTTATTTTAAAGATATTATAGTAGTAAATGATGAATTTGTAAGAGTTCAATGTCATTATGATAACAGGCTTCTATATGACCAATTTTTTATATTTGTCCCTTTCAAACAGCTGAAGTATAACGATGAAGAAAAAAAACATGTCAATGAAACAGTGACAAAACCTGCATTTAACGTCTTAATTATTGGTGTTGACAACATATCTAGGTTGAATTTTTATCGCACAATGCCGAAAACCGCCAGCTTTATGAAAAGCAGAGGTGCCGTGGAGTTGAAGGGGTATAATAAAGTAGGCGATAACTCGTTTCCGAACCTAGTCCCGCTACTGATGGGCTACTCGGCAAACGAGATAAAGAAAATATGCCATCCAATGCCGATGACAACCTTCGATGACTGTCCCTTTCTATGGCATTGGTACAAAGATGCTGGCTACTATACAGCTTTTGGTGAAGATAGTGGTCGCTTAGGTACCTTCAACTACTTTTTAAAAGGATTCAGAAAAGCACCTACTGATTATTATTTGCACCCCTTTGTGAAAGAAGCTGAAACAGTTGCTGGAAATAACCGTGATTATAATGCTAATCTGTGTATGAACGAATTTTACCTATACCAAATTCTACTAGATTACATTCAAACTCTAACTCTAACATTGAAAGATTCGAAGTTGTTTGGATTTTTTTGGGAAACCACAATGTCACACGACGCTTTGAATTATCCTATTGCTATGGATGAAGGTTATTTACGATTTTTTGAGGCTTTAGAAAAAACAAACTACTTAAATAAAACGATTATCTTCCTCATGAGCGATCATGGAATCCGGTGGGGTAAATTCAGAAAAACCAAGCTGGGATATCTAGAAGAACGATTACCACTAGCTCAAATATTATTGCCTCCTTTATTTCGTAAGAATTATACTGAAGCTTACAACAACTTAAAATATAATTCTAGACAATTAACAACGCCTTTTGACTTGCACAAGACTTTATATGATCTCATAGATTTGGAAAATATACAAAATGAATCAATTTTAGAGCGTGTTCGTAAAGTGAATGTGGAAGATAGAGAAATAAGTTTATTTTTGAAAGTACCACCGAACAGGACGTGTAAGTCAGCAGATATCGACGATCACTGGTGTACTTGCTACCGTCGTGAAGAAGTATCTAATACGAGTAAAATGATTGTGAATGCAACTGAATATTTGATAGCCCAACTTAACGTTATGTTGGTGGACTATCCTCAATGTGCGAGATTGGAATTAGACATGGTACAGCAAGCAGAACAGATGAAATTGAATAATACGAATAAACTTACAGAAGACTGGAAGGAGGTTTCTGTGAGGGTGCAGGTGAAGCCGAGTGGTGGGGTGTACGAGGCTACTCTCCGCCATGATGGTAAAAGCTGGTCAGTGCGAGGAGACGTCAGCCGCCTTAACTTGTATGGCAATCAAAGTTTTTGTGTGAATGCTGCCAGAATCAAACTGTATTGCTATTGTAAACAAACCAAAGACATTGATGATGATGAACAAATTCAATCAATCACGACCGTGAAAGAAAACAAAAATAGATCAGCCGTCAATACGTCAAAGATGAACCCCGACTAGGATCTGGAACTTCACTGCTGGTGGTGCAAAATAAATGTGAATAATGTGGTATTATCACAGAAATAATTGTATGTACTGGCGGAGTAAATGCTGGTTATTATTATTTATTTTTAAGTTTTACAAAAGAATGTGTGAAAATCTTTCATTTAATGTCAATTTCATAATTTCAAATTTAGAATTAAAGATTTCTGATGATTATTAACATAATGTTTTGTCGTAAAATAGGCACCCAGGTACTTGTATAACTTACAAAAATATGTCAAAAATGTTAATTAATATGGGTATTATTTGTACAGTTGGTGGTTTATACAAATAGATGAGACCTCCCTCCAACTTTAAGCATTTAACTATCATTTAAACGAAGGTTATTTTATTTTTAATAAATATTGCAATATAAAATAATAAATAGGTATTAAAGTTATGAACTAAAGTATTCGTAAGTGTGTATAAGAGCTAGTGTTAAAGGCACTTTGGCCTTTGTGATGAATGTGAGAGAAACCACCACCAAGACCACTCTATGGAGATCATGCTTAACAGCTGCTCCTAAAGAGTTAGATTCCTTTCTGATCCAAACAAGCTAAGCTCATAAGAGCGAAGCACTTGCTAACAAGTATAAGAGGTTTTTTTTTAATATAATTAATAAGTAGGTACTATACTGTGACTATACTAACTAGATGAAAATTGAAAAAGAGATTTTATACTGAAACTTTATATACCCTCCAATAAAAACATGATAGTAGATAATATAGGTTGTTAGTTTAATTGTGTGCCATAGCTTAGGATGTGTTCGTATTCTAGTGACGACTAAAGATCACAACTTTAAAAAAAAAAAAAAACATTTTCATACAAAATTACCATTTCGAGAAAATTTTTGTATATGAGGAAACTAAAATATTTTTTCAATAGGATTTTTTTAAATATATTTTTATGTGATCCTTTATCGATACCAAAAACACCCCCTGAGCTATTACTAAATTAACACCCTGTAGGTTTAGTAGCTTTGCACTGTCGTCGGTCGGGTATGTGTTGTGAAGGCAACCTTCATATCTCCCTTTGCCTCAATCTCCCCCCCCCCCCCCCCCCCACCCTCCCTTTCTGAAACGAGATCCGGTTTCCGGTAAAATTTTAATCCGTCGGTTAAGCGTCAGGTAGAAATTCAGTCACGTAATCGTAAATTAAAAAGCATTGTTATGTTACGACGGAAAATACAGAAATCTGAAATCCCCATTTAACAATTACGAGGGCTTCGTATTTACACACGCAATGTAAAATAGTAGCCTTCGGTTGCAAACACGAGGTAAAATCAGAAAGAGAAAACAAATGGTCAGGGGTATAAGTGAAATTAACTGCAAGGAATCGGCTTAAGAGACTTAGCCGTGGTCAAGCCATCAATATCCCCGCTATCGATCTAAAGGAACAAACCCCAACCCCGTGCAAAACACATTGTGAAGTGAACACAACCTCTCTATTACCCTCGATAGAAGCAAAATGTACCTTCCAATCCAACTTGACTCATTCTAAGAACGAAAGCGAACATCAGCTTCCTTAAGCAGTTCTTAGTATATTTATGCATGAGTTCCCCCTCCCGCCTTTAGTGAAACTTGTGGAAAAACAATTTACTTTATCAGAGATCCCTAAAATGTGGACGATAGAGCCACGACTAAATTCAACCTCACAATTGGACGCCAGCCAAGAAAATAATAAATGATCTGCCGCTTCGGCCGATCCTTGATCACCCGAGATCGAGTTTATCCTCAAATCGCATGGTCTCAACACAACAGGCAGAAGGAAATTAGGCGTTAGCAGTCATCTGCCGAAGAAGTGTCAGCAATCTCACGATGTAACAGGAAACCATGAGCGCCTGAATGCTTTCCAGTCTGTTGAAACCTTTACTCCGAGTGCCGCATCTCCCCTACTCATCTAGCTCTCTTTTAATTTAGTTCAATAACATTGTAATAAAACTCAGCTGCGCAGTAGGTCCCCTAACCCCCCCGATTAAAGCTTTTATCGCGGGACTGATTAAGTGTCGAGGCCGGGATGGATTTATTGTAAAAGTTGGCCGTTCACTGAGGTTAGTGATTCAAGCCCGCACGCTTTAGTCGAATAATTGTCTACGTGATCGGAATAGAGGCTTCCGCCGCCTTTATTAAGATCAGATAAAGAGCTCTCGCGGAGGCAGGTGTGTGCTCAGATCGGCGATAACGGCGGGGCCAAGCGCCCCAACGTCTCGCACTGACATTTGCGAAAACCGGACTTGGAATTCCAATTTTTACCACCCCCATTCGGAAAAGGTGCTCTATAGAAAAGTATACCTACGATTCTAAGTAGAAAACTAACGAAAACACAAAGTTTTCAGGTCACAAATGCACAAATATTTTGCTTAGGTGTACGCAAAACTTTTCACTCCAACTTCTCTGCGACAGAAATTGCATCCAAAATATGGGAGCGGAAAAACCAAACTGAAAATTGACGCGGTAGAGGCTAACACGTGAAAACGAATTCGCAAACCTAAATAGAAAAAGAAACAAACAATCGTATATTTGCCAGCCGCTGACGAGCTCTGCTTTCCTGCATAAAGAAAGTTGGCGGAATATATTTTGGGATAAACCTTACTTATTTATTGAGCGTTGTTTGTCGACGGTCGCACAACCCCTGCCTGTGCAACAAGCTCATAATATCGCCTTATTGGTTGAGTCGAGCCGATTCACAAATAATAGATTGAACGTGCGGCCTTTCGTCGCCCCGGCTGCCTCCTCCGTTCTCCTTCACTGCTGTGCCCAAAACATACTCGACCGCAAATCGCAAAACAGTGCCGACGCAAAGCAGTTTTCAAACATTCGAATAACCATTAGTGGTCACTACAAGCTGCGTCCGTACACACACATATAAGTATTTTAACATTATTTTCACTCTGAAACCAATGTAGGTCACTATTTTAAATGAAATTACGAGCTCGCTATTGGCCCGAGCTCTGGATACTTTATTATTATGTAGAGCTAGTATTTATTTTTGGAGACAACCATCCATGAAAAATATGGGTCATAAATAAGTGTTTATGAAAGGAAATACAGGATGCTTGCCAGAGGGATATAAATTTTCGGCAAGGAATGATATTTGTGTATGAAGAGGCGAAGGGTCCGTATTATGGGGCCGACCGACCAATCCGACCATTCCAGCTTCCTCCAGCCTAAGCAGTTACATCCGTCACGTCAACTGAACCCATCCGAAACTGAGCCGAAAACTGTCTCCAACAGAACAGTATATAATACTCTAGATAACATAGAAGTGATAACATGGCCTTTTGAGTAGGACTTTACGATAGGCTTGCAACATTATAGGCAGGTATGGCCTAATGTAAATTTCATTCATATCTAGAGCCTGCCCGTGTGGTCGGTAGTGCTATCGATTCGGTGAGCGCACGACTTAACTTCTTATTTTTCTGTTTCTTATTGCCGTCCCATTCTTTTCCCTCAAGAAGTAAATGACAGGTGATCATTTTAGGTAATATTTTAGTGAATTATTTTGAGAGATTGTTCCCAGTTGGGTAAGGACAATGCAGGCTGCATCGCCTAATGATTCGACAAATAAGGTCAGACGACGTCAGAGGTCTATTTATTGGTAGTTAAACAATCTGACGCCAGAGTTCATCGGATCGTTTTGTCCAATATGGCTAATCATTTTGAAAGTAAACTATAGGAACCAATGAGATGGCTAGATAGATAGGTAAGCTGTTGTAATTGTAAGAATTAATCTTTGACTTACGCATAACAGACGCGTTTCTAAGTTGTTTACCCTTCTGTAAACTGGGTAGGTATCAATAGGTTTTAAATAAATAATCAGGAACAAGGGCGGGAGGGCCTAAGTGCGGGACATTAACAAGGGTCCGGTCCAATTTTCGTGCTGTCCACGTTGATATATTGACGACCGATGCGAGCCCAACGGCTCCCTAGTCCACTGGGCTCTGAAGAGACACAACTCATTTACTTTTTTTTACTGCTTCCTCTAGATAACGTCTGGCTAGCTAGATTAGAAACAGGCAACGCGACGCAGGACTATCAATTAAGATCCTAGGTTTCGTCGCCATTTTCAAATAATGTTAGTCAAGTCAGCCGATTTAATTTGAGACTCTATCTATACCTTAACTTAATCTCGACTAAAATTATTGCCGTCCCTTTCTATTCTCTCATGACAGAAAGTGACAGGTATAGCAATTCGTAGTTGCAAAAAACACGACTTAACTAATATAAATCTATACAGCTGTCATTTTCTATCACGGGAGAACAGAAAGGGACGGCAATAATTTAAATCAAGATTTTTTTTTATTTGTTGTTTGTTGTCTCTCAACGAATCGATTGCATTATTTCACAATTTCATGCGTGAATTTTCAGACAGTTTTTAAAACATGTGAATCATAAATAAAACGATATAAAAAAAACATATAATCACGCCTTTATTCCTAATGGGGTAGGCAGAGCGTAAACGACCTAAATAAAGGTCGTTCCGCCACGTCTGACAAGTTTTGAGGGTTATTCCAGATAGATCTGTATATTGCTAATAGTGACAGGTTGTCAGCCCATCGCCTAAATTACAATACTGAAACCCTCGGATCCCTTAGCTGATTTTTACAGCATGCCCGGGAGGAGATGCAGCTGGCACATTCTATGTTTTTCTATCTCTCCCAGTCCAGCATGGAAGTATAAGTATATATAAAAAAAAAACCCCTTGAATAAATCAACACGCTGACGAAAACATTACAAAAACCCTGGGATCTTACATAAGTAGAGTTCCATAGATGGTAGCCCAACAAAGTAGGAAGCCTGCCTGCGCTTGCTTTAATAATTCAGCCTGTACCCGTACCGTACGTAAATACCGCTCTGCAACTTTGCAGAAAATATTGCGGGTTAAATAACGAGGGAGGAGCTCATACCTTTGGGCAGACTTTCGCGGACCTACGTTCGTTAAGCGTTTTGATATTATGTTGGGTAGATCTGTTCAGTCCTGCCAGGCAAATCAATAAAACTCTTTGACCTAGGTAAGATTTGTTTATATTAAAGTGGAAACCATTTTTTCATCTCCCATAAGTTTTTTTTTGTTAAAGTTTCGTGAATGAGCATCCCCTTTCAATTTTCGGGACACCCTGCACCCTGTTTTATGACAATGCATATACCTACACCTACAGGGTGTGTTCCTTTAAACCACAATGTTAATTGTTTGTTGTTTAATCTACTAATGATAACAAACAACTTTCCTAAAGCACAAATCTTTTAACTCGATATAAACATCTTTGTATTGATATGGTTTTTTTTTCAGTAAAATTTTTTGTGCTTTGGGTTAGTAGAACATGTGGGTTACAAGGAACGCAGTCCTTTTTTTACACCCTGTATATTAAATCACATTATTATTATTACTTCCATGCTGGACTGGGAGAGATAGAAAAACATAGAATGTGCCAGCTGCATCTCCTCCCGGGCATGCAGTAAAAATCAGCTAAGGGATCCGAGGGTTTAAGTATTGTAATTTAGGCGATGGGCTGTCACTTATTAGCAATATACAGATCTATCTATCTGGAATAACCCTCAAAACTTGTCAGACGTGGCGGAACGACCTTTGTTTAGGTCGTTTACGCTCTGCCTACCCCATTAGGGATAAAGGCGTGATTATTATGTAATGTATAATAAAAGTCTGTTTAACCTATAATTCGAAACGCTGTTTTCACGCTTACCTGGATCACCACACTGCTGGCGGCTGGCGGGGGTCTAGCTTAATTAAACAATCAATCTACCACAAGTTGTTGGTTCCGAGTTTCCGAGTCGATCGACCCGATTAAACCTGGTGTCAGTTTTTAAACCGCCTAATAGCGCAGCTAATAGGCCCCTGCGCTCATAAGTATCCTGTGCCCCTGTCATGGTTTGTGTAACCTTCGGATTGAGAGTCCATGGCTCAGACTACTAGACCACGGAGGCAGTTTATATCAAGTGAGATTTTTGTTCGAGTCGACATGAGATCCGATAAAACTTGGTGTCGGTCAGAGTTTGTACACCGCCTAACAGACCTCTGATGTTAGTAGCAATTCGTAGTAGTTAAAATCTCGACTTAACTAATTTATGTTTACCTGTCATTTTCCTTCATGAGAGAAAAGAAAGGGACCGCAATCATTTTAGTCAAGATTTAGTTAAGTTGTGGCCTCCACTAATCGATAGCATTGCCACTACAAAGACAGCGAAGACAGCGACTGGGACGGGACCGACAGTTTAATGTGTGCTCCGAATCACAGAATCCTTTCTCTTACCGACGATCAGGTGACTCAGGCTGTATTGTCCTAACCAAACCACTACATTACTCTGCAGATATGCACGCACAGCACATGCTGCTCAGAGCGCAAAGCATATTTTATTTTTAAAAAAGGCGGCCGTATTTAAACATGGCTGTATAATACTCAAAGCCTTGTCTCTAGGGATTTAAAAAAAAACAGTGCTGCCAGACCATTCTAAAAAAGATAATTTTCATTCTTTTTGTTTGACGTTGAGCAGTCCCTTTGTTATTTCCTTCCTGGCACCGCCCGTCTCTCTCTGTTATCTTATCAGACAAACTAGATCATATTGTTGTATTTGAGCACTAATGGATATTACATTGTTTTATTTTATTTGTTTAACATTGAGTTTTTGAATCATGAAAATTTCGTATGATATAAGTTCCAAAAATGTTGTGTTGTCAGCGTGTGAGAGGTAAGTTGACCTACTTACTTACTACCTACTTGCCACTGTACTTGTAAGGGTGGAAATCGAGCCGAACGCATTTGCGATCACGGTGATCACTGACCATGATCAGTGGCGCCTTCCTTCCTAATCCAAATTCGCCGCGTCCGTTACCACAGATCCGTTGTGTGCCTATACCTAACTGCATAATTTTAGTTTCCCGGACTCAAGTATCAAAATACAATCATGCACGCTTTCTCACACTGGCAGGCAAATTTTCCGGAAAGAGCGCTCGCTCCGCTGAAGCCACCTCACCATTATCATCGGATCATCCATCCATTACTTTGTAAATTATTTTATCTAGGTACTTACATTGATTGAAAACCAAAACCACCTGTTTTGGGCAAACTTCTTTAAGCGTTCGAAATTCATAATTTTATTAAATTAAATATCTGGCAACACAAATTTTGACAGTTAATGGTTATTTACTTCCTCTATGGTTAATGGCGTGCTTCAACTGCGTATTCGTATTTTGTTTTGTTTGTGTTTTATACTGAATTTAACTTTATTTTGTTATAAAAATGTCTGAAAACGAACCCTATTTAGTATCTTGTAAGCCTCTAAAACCTGAGTATGACAAAATACAGAAAATACAACTAACCTGTGATAACGTGAGTACCTACATCATTTTGTAGAATAATAAAAACGAATTTCTTTAAAAATTTTTTAAAGATGCATTAGCTTGTCGAACTTCCAGTTATCAATTGAACACAGTATTGAATTTGCCAATATTACGCAAAACGCAAAAGTATTACTTGTTATCATGTCATCAAATAGTCAGTTACTTTACCGTTATTCCTTATTTTAAGTGTGTAATAGCGTTATCAACATTATTTCCAGTTCACTCTTGGCCGAGGAAAGCATTGCTCTGCTCTTATACCTGTGGTGCTAATATCCAGGACACATTGTACATTTAAAAAAGTAAATAATGATGACTGGACTATCGAGGATAGTAGTCTGTGTGGTATCACAGTCAATGGGGATCGGCTAGGCAAAGGAGCTGTCAGAAAACTCGCCCACGAAGATATCATCACCTTAGAACCAACAAAAGAATTTGTCTACAAGTTCGTAGACCCTAGCTCAGACATGTTTGAAATACCCAGAAAAAGAATAAAACTAGAACCGAATACAGACGATACTCTGATAAAAATGAAGTTTGAGGAATCACAGACGTATGAAATGAAGCATCTTGAGGAGAAACTGCATAATACGCAACAGCAGATGACCACAACGAAAATATTAAAAGAGCAGTTACAATTAGACATGAGTAGGAAAATTCAGCAGTTGGAGAATGAGTTTGCCGATCAGATTGAGAACTTGAGAGGTGAGAAGGATGAAGTTGAGAAACAGAAAGCTGCGCTTATAGAGGAAAGAGATGTTCAGCTGGCTATTGTCAGAGATGAAATGGAAGGAAAGATTACAGAGCTGATGGTAAGTTTTATGAGCCTTTGAGAAGAACAATATTACTAAATTCGCATTGTGTAGTGTTCATGTTGAAATTGTTGTCTTAAGGGTTTACATTGTTCAAGTTGTAAGTACAGTGCATTAGGACAGTTCATAGTTCTTTCTTGAACTTGAACTTGAAAGCCTACTGGAAGAACCATTTACATAGTTCAACTTACCAACTGTACTTATGCACTTACAACTTAGACAATGTGAACCGCCCATTAGATTGTGTTATTATTATTTGAAATAGTTTGCACTAATTCAAAATTCTGAACAATTTATTCACACATTTAAAAATAAAACTGGTAGGTATTTATTTATTTCACATTTTATTGTACACAGAACCATACTTAACTTCCTAACTTGAAAATAATTTTTCATTCATAAATAATATGTACATTACATACTAACTTCCTTTATCTCACATAGTCATAGTCCTTAAAAAATAAATTTTATCAACAGGATCAAATAAAAAAACACAATGAGACTGAGACAGAATTACTCAATGAAAACAACTTACTTAAAGAGAAGCTACTGAAGGAAAGAGAAGAATTCATGTTAGAACTGAACAGAGCAACTTCTAGCAAAGAGGAATTGTTACAAAAGTTAGAAGCCAAAGCAAAGGAACAAGAAGAAATGAGACTTAAAGAGAAACAGCAGTGGGAAGAACAGCTCAGGAAGGAAACTGAACTTCTCACACTGGCTAAGGAACAGGTAATTTAATTTAAAACCATGAGAACTTAGAATTTTCTGATTAAACTGAATTTCGTAGTTATTACTCATTCTGTTTGTATACTATAAAACTGTAGCCTAGAGTACTAATATTCTGTACTGTAGGTTTTAATGTAGGTAATATATTTGCCTGCATTTTTGATAATTTCATATTTTCCATGACGCTATCAAAGAATCTTTTATCAAATTACATAATAGTCACAGTTTCACCTGTGGCATATTGTGTTTCCCTGTGGCAGTCAGTTATTTTCCCCCAGTAAAAGGAGCTTATTATTACTCAAGCATAGCTTTCTAATGGTGTAAGAATTTTTGAAATTGGTTCAGTAGTTTATTTGTGACAAACATACAAAAATACAAATCTTTCCTCATTAGTAGTTTTAGCGAGATTTTATTTTTCATTGGTCTAAAACCAGCTCTTAAAATTTCTTTGGTGAATGAAAAATCTCTGTACATACCTACGTGGATATAATAGATTAGTATGAACATGGTTGTTCTTTACCAGGAAATAAAAGAGTTAGAAGAACAAAGAAAGCAGCGTGAGGAAGCTCTGATGCAGGAATTGAACAAGATGAAGAAGAATCTGGAGCTCCAGGAGGAGCAGACGGCGCAGCAGAGGCGCGAGGCTGAACAACAGTTGAACAGACAGGTGGAGGAAATGAAGAAACTCAGTGACGAGGATAAAGTCAAGATGGAACAACTTGTAAGTATACTATAGTTTCAAACAAATTTATCAAGATTTTAATCATGTGTTACAAAATACAACCAGAACATTGCATTGATAACTTTTACTCCCACTTCCCTGGCATAACTTCATGATTTTTAAAATTGAACACACTAGCTGAAAGCTCTTTAGGAAGCTCAGACTTGCAGCAGTGGACAGAAAACGGCCAAAATAGCAATTTATGTCCTAGAGGCCAGATAACAATTTGTAATAGATTTTATAGATTACAATTTTATTAAATAAACATTATTTACTATTAAACTTAGCTATCAAGATCTTAATTACCACTTATTTGTCATTACAACAAATCATCATCTATTGTTATTTGATTGTTATCTTATCAATCAAACAAAATACTTAATAGATAAGATATAGTCTCTTGAATGTTTGATCTAAACTGGCAGCCATAATGATGATAATCTTTGTTTCAGATGAAAGAAAGAGAGGAAATTCAGAAGAAGCTTTCTGAAGCCGAAATTAATGCTCAAAAATCGATAGAAGAAGCAAAGGTGTGTATAAACTTCCTTATATAAGTTTTAACTCAGTCAAAGCGGAGCTTTCTTTTGAGCCATAGAGAAGACATAACTTCTCTATGACTTGTTATTGTTGGTAAAAGACATGTATTATTTTTTCATCTTTGAGTGAATATGTATTTTATTTATTTTTTGTAGGAAAAAGTAAAAGAGCGCGAAACAGAACTGGCCGCCATTGCAGCTGAGAGGATACAGAAAGAAGCGCAACAATCGAATGAAGTCATATCCAGTCTGCAGGATCAACTAGAGAAAGTGAGTTTTGACTCTATACTGTTTCAAACAGCTTATTTTAGAAATCAAAGTTCCATAGCTAAATAAGTTATTTTTTATCGTGAGTTAGGTACAACAATTTCATACCTAAATGAGGCGATTATCACACTATACGCGCAACGCGGCGTAGCGCGGAGCGACGGAGCTGTATCGTTCTTTGTAAGTACATCGGTTTGTATGGAAAAAACGTGGGGTATGGTATGGCACACTGGCTCCGCGCCTAAGCGCGGAGTGAAAACAATGGAACCATAGATAATACGCCGCGTTGCGCGTATAGTGTGATAATTGCCTGAAGCTTGTATGAATTCGGATTGATGGGACTTGGGATGGGATGGATGCTATTTTACAAACCCTTGTGATATCCGCATAAAATGCCTAAATTGCAATACACTGGTTTTTATATTAAACTTGGGATGACATTACTTCAATGCTGGACTGGGAGTGATAGAAGAACATAGAATGTGCCAGCTGCATCTCCTCCCGGGCATGCTGTAAAAAATTGCTAAGGGATTCGAGGGATTCAGTGTATTGCAATTTAGGCGATGGGCTGACAACCCGTCACTATAGCAATATACATAATCATCTGTAATAACCTTCAAAACTCGTTAGACGTGGCGGAACTACCTTCGTTAGGTCGTTTTTGCTCTGCCTACCCCATTAGGGATAAAGGCGTGATTTTATGTATGTATTGTGATGAGAATAGCGATTTGCTTAATCTTCATTAACAGCTTGAAATATCGGATTTTCTATCATATCCGCTTAAAATATCTAATTTGTCTTTGCAGCTGCGAAACCAGTTACAAACAGTGGAAACAGAGAAGAACACACTTCTTGAAACTTTAGTACTACCGGATTCAGGCGGGGAAGGGACATCTAAGCAAGCTGCTTTGGCTGAGGTATGGAACTCAATTGGTTTTATTATCCTTTTTAGGGTTCCGTACCCAAAGGATAAAAACGGGACCCTACTATTACTAAGACTTCGCTGTCCGTCCGTAGTTCCGTACGTCTGTCCGTCCGTCCGTCTGTCATCAGGCTGTATCTCATGAACTGTGATGTGACATCTAGATAGTTGAAATTTTCTTCGATGATGTATTTTTGTTGCCGCTGCTGTAAAAACAAATACTAAAAAGAGAAAGGCTCCCATACAACAAACGTGATTTTTTGCCGTTGCTGTATAGATAATGGTACGGAACCCTTCGTGCGCGAGTCCGACTCGCACTTGGCCGATTTTTTTATACTCACAGCGCTACAAATAAGAAAAATCTACGTGAATCTGCCTTAAACCTGCGACCTTAGTAATGGCATTTCATCTCCCGAGCGTCAAATACCTAAACAAAAGTCGTTCCGCCATGTCTGCTAAGTTCTGAGGGTTATTTAAGATAGGTGTGTACCTAAGTATATTGATTGCTGTAGTGATAGGTTGTCAGCCCATCGCCTAAATATACTGAAGCCCTGTAATCCCTTAGCTGGTTTTAACAGCATGCCCGGGAGGAAAAGCAGCTGGCATATTCTATGTTTTCTCTCACTCCCAGTCCAGCAAGTAAGTAATTCCTTATTTTTTTTATGGTTTTTGATATATTTTTAGGTGGGTGAACTAGTGGAGAATGAGCTGCAGTGCAGTATATGCGCGGAACAGTTCATACAGGCGACGACTCTCAACTGCTCGCACTCGTTTTGCAAATATTGCATCACCATGTGGAAGAAAAAGAAAAAGGATTGCCCTATTTGTCGGTGAGTAGAATTCAGCCACAATGTCAACATGAGCATTGAGCATGAGCATGTTTTGTACAATACAGAGTGTAAAAAAAATGACGACCAAACTTTAGGGTCTGAACCTACCCATGAAACTGAACAACTTTTCTCAAGGAACAAAGTAATAATATAAAAAAATCCTCCCAATCCTCCCATACAAAATGACTTGAGCCGCTGACCTGACATAGTATTAGTATTGTACAACGTGTAACAGAAAGGGTATATGCATCGAGAAAGGTGTGAATCTACCCATATATGTAACTGAACAACTTTCCCTAAGGAACATAGGCTGAAAAACAAAAAAAAATTGACCTTCCGTACAAAATGCATCAGCTGATAGCGCATTTTAGTATGGGAAGTAATTTTTTTTTCTCGTATTTAGACCTATGTTCCTTAGGGAAAGTTGTTCACATATATAAAAAGTGTTTTAAGAATACCAATAAACCCGAAAAAGTGTAACTGTATAATTTCTCAATGAAACATGGTCTATAAACGGGAAATTTTTATACTTCCCATGTGTACAAAATCTAAAAAATCACGCTATTATCCCTAATAGGGTAGGTAGAGCAAAAACGACCTAAACAAGGGTCGTTCCACCACGTCTGACAAGTTTTGAGGGTTATTTTATTACAGATGATTATGTTATGTATTTTGCTATAGTGGCGGGTTGTCAGCCCATCGCCTAAATTGCAATACACTGAAACCCTAGAATCCCTTAGCTAGTTTTTACAGCATGCCCGGGAGGAGATGCAGCTGGCACATTCTATGTTTTTGTATCACTCCCAGTCCAGCATGGAAGGGCAACAAAATGTAAAATGTTCTCATAATGTTCCTCTTTTCAGGGCGCCAATAACATCGGAGTGCAAGAGTTTAGTCATAGACTCCTTCATCGCGAAAATGGTAGAAACACAATCTGACGAAGTGAAAAAGAAAAGACAGGACTTGTTGAAGGCCAGAGAAGGTGAGGTTACTAATACTAAAAGTAGAAATAGACGAAGATAGATGAAATAAGGTTAGTTGGAAATAGATAGTAATACTATAGCTATAATTAATGAATTAATTTGATTCCACAATGAGTAATTGTTGGTGGGATCCAGAAAAACACATAAGCAATACCAAAGATGACTGTATTTCTGCTAAAAGATTCGTGAGCTTTGAATAGAATAGTTTGCAATATATTTTACTGACTAAGCACAAAATCTATTGTAGTATTTTTTGGTTAGGGCGTTTTTGCACTCATCCATATTCGATTCGTATCCAATTCGTATCCGATTTGGCCTTCCTAGTAATTGCACAGCTTGTGCACCCATCCGTATCCGTTTTATATGGATTTTTAACGGATACGAACCGAATACGGAACAGTTCAAAAACGCCCTGAAGCTTGAGATACAAATGTTTTCTTTATAAAATTGGTGCTTATGTCATGTAAGGGAAATAGAAGCTAAAATTGCGCGTCAACTATTGCATGATGTTACAATGTGAACAATGCAGCTTCATATTGCGTCAACATTTTACTTACAACTCTTTCGTAAAAAATGTAGAATTTTATAAAAGCACAAGCAGTAGTCACATGAAGATTCTATATTTTATTTATTGGTCTATTACTATCTATCTATATAATAGTTGATATAAGTAAAAAAAAATGTTTACTTTTAATTTTAAAATTACGAGCAAACATTTTTACATTTTATTGAATATACAGATATTTTATTTATACAGCATTTGGATTGCAAAAAGTATTAATATTTTATGTACCTAATGTATATAGTTAAAATGAATAAAATACGTAAGTAAATAAAATATTTTGTATTATTTTCCAAATTACTTTCATCTAGCCTTTATCCCTTATTTAGACTTTCACAACTTTTCTTGTGGAACCAATAGACAGAATCAGCTAACACAAGATGACTCAAATTCAAATCTGTATTATCCCAAAAATATGTACAAATAATATTTTATTACCTCTCGAACTTTTAAACATTCAATAATCAATTACAAAGTTTAAATTTTTTAAATACAAAATATTTTTACGTCAAAGTAACTTTTTATAAGTACCTAATCGAATGTTTTACGTATGGAGCGTTAAGTGCTACTCTAAACTAGGTATAGGAATCGGATAAGTGCTACTATAAGCTTATAGCAGAGGCTTATGGAGCTGTATTGTTCACAGAAGTCGAGTCGGAACTAGCGCGCGAGCAGTCGACAGAACACCGGTATGCTTGCTTTATTACATTATTGTGTTGCACCACTGACTTATTTAGTAAATGTAGTTTATTAGGTTTATAATTGAAATTTCTGCACGTCAATTAAACTGTACACTGCTCTATAACAGTATAAAACAGACTAAAAGCACACCGACAAAGTGAGATAGATTAGAACGGTCTGTTTGAAAAATAATTTGTTTGTCCTTTAGAAAAAATTTATAACGACACATTGGACTCAAAAATGTGGATACCACATTTTAAAGCTAAACGGCAAATGAAATTAAAAAGAGGGTGGAGATAATAAACTTTCCAGTTCTTTCTTTGGTTTCCATTATGTGGAAAATAAATCAAGATATTACCTTATAGAATGAATCTCATGTCCTTTGTCAATTTCCTAAACCTAAAATAACAGGACTATTGTAGCTTTAGCACCCATACCTGAGCTGAGCCTATGAAATAAAATCATCATCTTCCTAGCCTTTTTCCCGTATCTCACGGGGTCGGCTACCTAATCTAGGGGATTGAACGAGGGTACTGGTTTTTCACAGAGCGACTGCCATCTGACCTCCGCAACCCAGAAGGGAAACCAGACCCATTCCTAGATTAGGTTACACACAACCTTTGAATTTCTTCGTAGGTGTGTGCAGGTTTCCTCACGATGTTTTCCTTCACCGTAAAAGCGCCGAATAAACGTACATATGAAATTCGAAAACCGAAAAACACATTGGTACGTGGTGGGATTCGAACCACGATCTCCTGCACAGAAGGCCGCGGCCTTATCCACTACACCATCCGGGCTGTTGGCCTATGAAATAAAATGTTCAGCTAAAAACATGTAATTTACTGAACAGCGGAGGTGGCAGCTACTATAATGGCGACTCCGACGACGTCGAATCAGTCGAGGAGGAGGAGGAACACGAGGGATAGTAAGTACACATACGTGCACACTATCACGCCTGTATCCCTACTGGGGTAGGCAGAGCGTCAACGACCCAAACAAAGGTCGTTCCGCCACGTCTGACAAGTTTTGAGAGTTGTTTAAGATAGACCTGTAAATTGCTGTAGTAATTACAATATACTGAAACCCTCGAATCCCTTAGCTTGTTTTCACAGCATGCCCGGGAGGAGAGGCAGCTGGCTCATTCTATATTTTTCTATCGCTCCCAATCCAGCATGCAAGTACAATATACATACAATCTCATATATTTCATCTGAGGAGCTGACAACACTTTATGCATCATCACCTCCCTAGCCTGTTCCTTAATTTCACGGGATAGATAGCTTGGGAACTACCTGCACGTAATAATGGACTGAACTCATAAGCATTATATACTTACTATCAAATACAACGTATTCATCAGGTCGATCGACTCGAAACTCGCACGATAAGAAGACGACTGTATTAATATAATATGTCTAAATCAAAAGCTGCTCAGTAAATAAATTATTTATAAAATAATTTACTTTTCTTTTTTAATAATTAAGCTCCAGCAGCGACGCGGATCGTTACTACGGTGACGACTACGACGTCGATGAATACGACTACGACGACGGTTTCCTCCGGCGCGACTACGAATTCAGCGGCTCAGGTATATCGTCTTATCCCCCTATTCCCACCTTCTAAGTATCTGCCTCCGTGGTCTAGTGGTCTGAGCCATGGGCTCACGATCCGGAGGTCCCCGGTTTGATTCCCGGGGGGGAACACAAAGTTGATATTTGCATATTTATCACGTGTTTTCCCCAGTTTGGTTAGGACAATGCAGGCCACCTGATTGTCTGGAAGAAGACGGATTCTGTGCTTCGGAGGGCACGTTAAGCCGTCGGTCCTGATCACTGTTTCTAATAGTGGTCGTTAATGGCCGATGTTGCTCCACGTCCGTAGGCGGTGCTAAGAGTGTAACAAAAACCGGCTGCTGCACCTATCCTCTGGACCTCGCAGCAAATAAATCCATACGATAAATAAATAAATAAGTATGAAGAATTTCACATTTTCTCGTCGGCCTTCTCTTGAAATAAAATTACCGATATAAATGAGTTTACTGATATTAAAATACAATAAAAAAAAAATTTTTTTACAAACCCTCCCAACGCCTTAAACAGCGCGCCGAGGCTCATATTGGCTACTTCTGGGTGTAGCTTTCAGCCACTTAAGTTTTCATGACGTGTCTAGTCAAAATGCTATCGATCCAATCACATAACTCGTTTGTTTCCTGTACAGATTCCGATAGTGGATCTGACGCATCTGCCGACTCCGCCGCCTCCACCCCGCGCGGCGCGGAACTACCCGTCGTCGACGCGGGCGGCGGCGCTGCGGCAAGTGCGGCTGGCGCACGGCGGCGCGGGCTTCCCGGCGCCGATAACCTTCGAGAGGCAGCAGGTGTTTCAGATAGTACAGCCGGTGAGTCGAAACAGCCAGTTTGGACCAAGTCGAAGCAACCGACCGACCAATCAGAGCAACTAACCAAAACAACCAATCAATCAAAGCAACCAACCGGTTAATAAAACAACCAATCAATTAATCAAAGAAACCTATCAATTAATCAAAGCAACCTACCAATAAATCAATCAAAGAAATCTACCAATTAATCAAAGCAACCAACCAACCAATCCATTAAAGCAACGAACCAATCAATCAAAGCAACCAACCAATCACAGCAACCAATCAATCAATGCAAGCAAACAATCAATCAATTAAATCAACCAACCAATCAATCAAAGCAACCAACCAATCCATCAAAGCAACCAGCTAATCAATCAAATCAACCAACCAATCAAAGCAACCAACCAATCAATGCAACCAACTAACCAATCAATGCAACCAAGTAACCAATAAAAGAAATCTATCAATTAATCAAAGCAACCAACCAATCAATCAATGCAACCAACTAACCAATCAATCAAAGCAACCAACCAATCAATCAATGCAACCAACTAACCAATCAATCAAAGCTACCAACCAGTCAATCAAAGCAACCATCCAATCACGATAGTTGTAGTTTCGTTATTAGAGCACGAGCAACCCAATTGACCGAGTATTAATTGATTTGTTATTCCGACAGAACGGGCAAACCGTCCTCGTCGTCGCCGGGCCGATCGGTCCAACCCCGAGCGGGGCAGTCGGTTCGTCCCCGGCGTTCCCGGCTCGTACTACGGCGGCTACGGGACCTGCTTCCACTGCCACAACTACGGCCACTGGGCGCCCGGCTGCCCCTACAGGTAACATCCTCCCGCCGCCGACCACGAACTAATCATAGGTTTATAAAGGCCAAGATACACAAGTCAAGCGTGAATCGTGCGTTTCGATTTGGTCACCGCCTGAGGTCACCACCATTTTAACGGTATGCCTTTCGGACTCCCTGCTGCGCCTACAGATTTTCATAGGTGAAGTTACAGGATTGTGAAAAGCCAAGACATGCAAAGGTTAAATGTCGGGTGTGAAAGTTGTGGCAGCCATTTTAAAGTCCCGTCAGTCCCCCGACATACATACGGTACGGGGCCCGGACATTTATTTATGCATTTACAATATTTGTCAGGACTGGACTTGAAATTGTTGTTCTGTGTGCGAAATATGAAAGCTACATCATTTATTAAGTATTTTTATATTCCAAAACGATCTCTAAGTTTCTCAAACGCAATCACAAAATTTAGCGTGTAGTTTCACGAAAATAAGTCATTATTTTCTAATGAAACATTTCTTATTTCTTATGTAAAACAGTCCGATTTTTATTGTATGTTAAATATAATTAATTTAAAAACTATAAGGCCATTATCACACTATACGCGCAACGCGGCGTATTGTCTATGGTTCCATTGTTTTCACTCCGCGCGTAGGCGCGGTGCTAGTGTGCCATACCCTGCGTTTTTTCCATACAAACCGATGTACTTACAAAGAACGATACAGCTCCGCCGCTCCGCGCTACGCCGCGTTGCGCTTATAGTGTGATAGTCGCCTAACTTCAAATAGTGTATGAGATTAGAGCAGTGTATTGCAGACACGAAACTACACGTAAATTAAATTTAAAAAAAAAATTGTGTTCAGTTCAATCTAATCCTTGATTTTATAATTTTGTCTAATCCGAAATCTAATTTCATAATCTACGAATAAGGCGCAGACTACGCACTATTAAACTTTTTTATAAAGATTTTATGAGCCCAAAATTTTAATCCAAATTTTTAAATGTTATAATTCCATTATTAATAATTGTTATTACTTTCATTTAGAATATTTCATTGTAATGTTTTTTATCAATATCTCAGATTGAGATAAATACTGTGATATTGAAATTTGAATCTTATGTGATTCCTCTCTAGACGATATACGATAGTCTAAGTGCCATTGGAAGTGTTCACACTTATCGGTAATATCACGCACGATATTATCAATCAAGCAAGATATCATCAATATTTACTGATGGATCTCGTAAACCCGCGATCCAAAAGGCGTGGCATCGAATAATAATTATATACATAATATCATAATATTACTGAAAAGTGTGAACACCATCATTGATCTAAAATGACAAAGATAAGACTTGTAAACTAAAATGAATCTAATTATTCAGTCAATATTATTTTGCTGAGCAAATAGCCTAAAAATAGGCACGTTTAGTTTAGCATCGCATGGAGAAAGTTTTTTTTCCTTTGACATCTTGGCAGATGATTTAGAACACCAGAAATTCGGGTTTTGCAATCGATTCCTTGAGGGCAAGACTTGAACTAAATCTTGTTTTGACAAAAATTATTACCGTCCCTTTCTGTTCTCTCATGACGTGAGTCATGAATGTCATGATAGAAAATGTGCATTGCAAAACGCTTATTCCATGAAGTGGCAATCGCCAAACGCTCACCGGAAGTTTATTTTTTCAATAACTTCTTGGTATCAATCAACTTAAAAGATTTGTCGGGTCAAAATAGAATCGAAATGAATTTATGAATCGTCGGGTCAACGTTGGTCGTAGGACAGATATGGTAGGTCGGGTAAACACTAAACATGGGTGATCGGATCATCGTGGGTCGTCGGATCAACATGGGTGATCGGATCAACGTGGGTCGTCGGATCAACATAGATGATCGGATCTACGTGGGTCGTCGGATCAACATAGATGATCGGATCAACGTGGGTCGTCGGATCAACGTGGATGATCGGATCAACGTGGGTCGTCGGATCAACATAGATGATCGGATCAACGTTAGTCGTCGGATCAACATGGGTGATCGGATCAACGTGGGTCGTCGGATCAACATGGGTGATCGGATCAACGTGGGTCGTCGGATCAACATATATGATCGGATCAACGTGGGTCGTCGGATCAACATATATGATCGGATCAACGTGGGTCGTCGGATCAACATGGGTGATCGGATCAACGTGGGTCGTCGGATCAACATGGGTGATCGGATCAACGTGGGTCGTCGGATCAACATAAGTGATCGGATCAACGTGGGTCGTCGGATCAACATAAGTGATCGGATCAACGTGGGTCGTCGGATCAACATGGGTGATCGGATCAACGTGGGTCGTCGGACAGATATGGGAGGTTCGGGCAATATGGGACGTCGCGTCGCGTCGCGTCGGGTTGATTGATATGGGTCGTCGGTTCAAAACCAAAACCCTAATACGGCCTTTGAGCGTTTGGCGATTGCCAAAGCCCGCTTTATGCACTTTGCAATGCACAATCCGCGAAATGTTCCGTTTTTTCCGTCAATGTGCGAATTTGGGGATAAAGCGTAACATTTACTAACTTAATTACATGTAAAAAAAACTGCTGGTATAAAACAACTGTCCCTAAGAAATATAGGATGAAATAATAAAATAAGATTGTCTTTCCGTTTATTTTATTTATTTCATATTTCGACCTGTTCCTTAAAAAAGTTTCAGTTTCATAAAATATGGCCCTATTTCTCTCAGCCGTACCTATAACCTTGACCAAAGCATTAACAGTAAGGTTGTCACATAGGTTGTCATGCACGGCATGTCTAACAACAAGGCTACTTGTTCAGCAAACACATTTTTATTTTTGTATTATTTTTGTTATGTAAATGTTAAATGAAGGGGTAATTTCCCACTTTGATTGTTACACTTAAGTTTTTCTATCATTTGAAATTGTAATTACCAATAGGTAAACATGTTCTCATGTTGTATTCTGTGTGTTTTATTCAAACAACAATTTAATTTTAAACAACAAATTTATTGTAAGACACCATAAAGACTTACGTAAATACTATATAATTATAACGACATTCTGAATAAATGTTCGCGTCCTTTGCAATAAAAGAAATGTAATAAAATATTGTGCATAACTATATTATTTAGTTAATTTAAAACAAGGAAAATATTTACGACCATACAATTTAAAAGACATCCCTTTGATCACAT